>CM028351.1:11257742-11326594 GCA_016618105.1 Dendrobium huoshanense
AAACTAGTAATTTAGAACTTTTCACAACTCCTATCTGTTCTTGAAGGGATGCGAAATTCCTGACCAATTTCCAAGTTCATGAAGCTGCTCTGCTCTCAGCCGAAAGTTGGCATATGCATATGTTTTTTTACCATTTGCAACCACTTCAACCTTTTATACATATATAAAGATGAGAAGATGTAAAACAGACTAATTTCAACATGATTCAGTTGGTTCCTGTAGCTTCTCGACTTATTGGGGAAGAAGACTAGAAAACAACAACTTAAAGGAGGCGAAGTGCGACAGATTGGAGAAGAAGACAATAAAACAACAACCAATACATTCATATGGTGAAAAAAAAGTAGAATCAACCTTCGATCTTCGAACAACAACTAACATATTCACAAAATATAAAATACGAACTTCAAACCTTGCCGATCTTCTCTTCGAACGCGACTGAGAAGATGCGAGGCCAAGGGAAGATGCGCCTCGTGTGAAACCTTCAAACGTGACGACAAATAAAAGGGGTTGGACTCGCGAACGAGGGGAAGACGAAGGGAATACAACGTTGTTGCGGAGAAGGGAAGGGTTTCTCGACCGTATAGAAGAGATGCAGGGTAGGGCTTTTTACACGGAACCCAGACGGCGTGATTTAACGTATTTTTAGTGGTAAATTAGTAAATATGAAACTTTAGGTGTTTAATATGTATTATTTAAAGTTTCAGGTGTTATGTATGTAAAAATCTCTAAATATGATGTGGTGAAAATTTTGATGGAGTGTTAGAATTTTTTGGCTTCAAACTAAAAAAAAATAAGAATGTATATTTGAGTAATTTATTTAATGATTTATCATTCAATATATGAATACAAATAATGGCTTAATAATCATATTTTGAAATTTTGATCGGATAAACCTTTTTGAACGTGAATCAATTATATGGCCGGTTCAGTTTGTTGCAAATCTAAATCCAAGTACTATAATTTTGATGATAACAAAATATTATTGTTTCTTTACAATTATTGTTCTTGCATATCTTTTTGTTTGATCGGTTTACTAACTTTTCAGGTCCACAAGATAACTTGCAAGTAAATCAGCCCAAGATCGGGTAGACTAGAATTGAGTCAGCCTGTAACTTCAAATTCAATGTACCTTTTTACTTTTTTTGAGTCAAGTTATATACTAGTGAACCCCCAAACTAAGTAACCTTGCACACACACACTTAGGGGGAGAAATTTGATGAGTTAAAGAATTCTTTAATTTTTGACCTAATCGTATAGGACGATTTCACATTGTACTATAAGATTAGTTAAAAGTAGAAACACTAATTATGACATCCCAATTTTAAGAGTGATTAAACAAATTATACTGGAGGACCCATATCATCCAGGACGATCAATTTTAAACGTGAAAATAGCCGTCAATCATAATTAAGGAAATATTTTAATTTTTTAATTTTGTACTAATCATACAGGACGATGTTGATCGTCTTGGATGATTAGTGACAATCATTCTTAAATTAAACCAGTGATTAGGAGAATATTTATAGTAAAACATAATTCATTATGATCGTACATGACGATCGGTGTTTATCGTCCTGAACGACAGAGAACATGTCTGGTACGATAAGGGATCACCAGTTATCATACCAGATGAATACCATAATTTTTTAACTAAACATCCATGACAATATACCTATATCGTACTAGACAACAAAAAAGTGCATGGGATGATAAGGCACCGCCAGATATCGTACTAGATGAAGTTCAATACTTTAATACTAATTATCTAGGACAATACTTGTATTGTACATGACAATCAGCTTACTTCTCTTGAACTGATTGTACTGAGCAATGTCATTTGTCTTGTCTGGAAGGGCTATTTTGTACTAATCATACATGACGATCCGATCAGTTACGTAGAATAAAAAATTTGGGCTTCTTTTGGAGGCTCTCTATTTAAACTCTCTAATTGTCTTTTGAGACAATCTTTTGCTATGGAGTTGATCCAAGAGGTAGCTTAAAGAAGGAAGATAGAGATCTTGAGAGAGAGAGAGAGAGATCCTTGTGAGGGGGAGTTTGTGAGGGAATCAAAAAGGTTGCTTCAAGCAAGGTGTTTATCGTCTTCTTCGAGTTGCTCCACTGGTTCCTTGGTGGCTCCAGAGAGATCGTCTTCAGCATTAGCTCAAGGTTCTTTGCCTACTCCAAGAGGGAGTAAAATGTTTCTCGGGTTCTCTGCCTACTCCATGAGGGACTAAAAGAATTCAAGTTCTTTACCTCACCGTATCAGTGAAAAGATTTTGTATGGGATTCTCCGCCTTGCTGTGGGAGCAACATGAGAGTCACTTCAATTTAATGTAATACTTGGAGAGGGAATCTCTAAGGAATGGACGTTGTTCAAATTTGACCGAACCACTATAAAATTAAGTATGCTCTTTCTTATTACTTTTTATCGCATTTTATTTCCGCACATCTCTGTGAATTGTTCTATGATTGAAATATCTGATTATATTGTTATTGTGAATGTTATTTTTCTTCTGCATACAGAGTTATTATTTTGTTTTAAAATATTTAAAAAGATAAAAAAGGTTTTCTTTTTGTTTATGATTTTTTAAAAATATCAAATCACCCCTCTTTTGGTTAGCCTCGAGCTAGTTCTTTAAGGTTTAACACCCCTCACGAACTTTCAGTCCTCCTTAAAAATTAATCTATCATCGAACTGGTGAAAACTAGTTTGAATTGCCGGTTCAATTTATAATATATTTAAATAATTTAATTTAATATAAAATATTTTATTAAATGTTAAATTAATTTAGATATGATTTATTTTATTTAATAATATAATTCCAAAAAATTTATAATATTATGTATTAAACACTAGTTAATAATACCACATGATTTCATCATCAACCTATGTGGGCTCTTAACCCATAAATACAAGAAAACATATATAAACAACACAATATAAATCTCCTACGTGATGTGATACTAAGCAACTAGTAATTTCTACAATGTGTGTATGATGGATGCTTTCATGAGAATTTTTTGAGAAAATTTTGTATAGAATATTAAAAAAAATGATTATAATAATTTTTAAAGTTCTTAAATTTATAATTATTTATGTATTTATAATTATTCAAAAAACAATAACCCATGATCTTCTAAATATAATTTTATAATGTGAAATTTATATATAATTTATAGATATAAATTATACATAAAAATATATTATGAATTAGTAATTATTTATATTGAATTTATATATTTATATATAAACTAAATTTCTTTTAAATATGAATTAAAATAGATGATTGGAGATATTTATATTTATATTTAAAATGAGTAATTATTTTTTTTTAACTTTAAAATAATGTAATATATTATATATGTATGAATTTTATTTATTTTTTGTCTCAAATTCTTAAAATTATGAAGTTTTTAAGGTTAGATTGTTATTATTATTATGTTAATTTTTTTAATTTGTAATAATAATATTATTTATTATGTCATCCGTTTTGATCCCAATTCGACCAGTCGAAACTTGAACCTTTCATTCTTCCGTTTTGTGTTCAGTTTTGATTTTCACAGCCTTGTTAACAATTGATTTTTTTTTTATAATTATAAAATTGAGTAGGATTTGATATTCATCATTAAAAAATATATGAATATAACCTCTCATAGTTATGTTTCTCCCATTCACATATACTGCATACAGCCTTTCGTTAGCTGCACGCCGCACACTGCATAGTCCCATCCCCTTGCATTGCATAAATGCTATAAGAATAGTCTATAGTTGATAGAATGAACATGGGTTATTGTCGATGTGTTTGTAGATTTTGGCTAAATTTATGAAAATTCTAACCTAGAAAATTAGAAATAGACCCATTCTTTTTTATAAAGGGAGATCTGGATCTAAAATTGGAGATAACCTATAGATCTGATGAATTTTAGAGCTCTGCTCGATGATCATCTCTAGTGATCACTTCTAGCAATTGTCAATTATTGATTATCATCATTCAACTACTATTAACCATCATTATCTTACCTTCATCGCATAACTATAACCACCTGATTATCGTCGCTTAATCATTATTACCCGACCATCAACATCTAGTTTTTGTCATCCGATGATTATCTCCTAACTACTATGATGACATTGATATCTACAAAACAACGACGGTTACTTCTCACCCATTCTTTTCTACATCCACTACAGACCAAGTTAGTAATACATTGTAATTTTGTCTTCTATACCAAACTTTTGTAATATTACTTAATGAATTATTACAACTTAACTGGGCCATGTGATTTTTTTTCATTTCTAGCTTTTTAATGTAAAAGTTTTGGTGTCTCTTCTAAATTTCTTTTATCTATATATGTTCAAGATCTTCCTATACAACTAAGATGATAAACTCTATCTATTTGCCCTAAATTTTATAGCATGCAATATGTTCCATGGGCAATAATAAAGCCTCTAAGCCAACATACCGACTTGATTTAGCCAAAGGAAACTCATTAATCTGAATTAAAAGTCATTCACAGCCCTTAGTCAATCCAATTAGAGTTGCAGTTACTCAACTTTGAATCTTCTAATTAATTATTATTAATTTACATTGATATGATAGATCAACCATACCAATCATACAGATCAGTTCTGATTGATCAGGCCTATCTATACTGACAGGAACACGTTTCTCTTTTTCTTCCTCTGCTCATGCGGCTAACCCAAACAAGTAAAATAATACAATTTAAATATATTAAAAGGATGGCCAACTAACCTTCCAAAAAATTAATTAAAGTAATAACATTTTTTTAAAATTTACCCAATGTTGTATGAAAATAGTATATATAACAACACCAATCCTTTATCCTATTATATAAGGTCGGCTACATGAATCATTCTCTCTATTGTGTTCTGTCAAGAGTTAAATTCTCATTTAAATCTAATAAAAAAAGGCACTACTAATATTTTCTAACTAAGGTTTTGTTTGAGATGACTTTCTTACTGCTTTTTAATACAAAAATTTTTTGAACTAGAAAGTTGCTTTAGATAGTAATTAGAAAGCTGACTTCTTACTGCTTATTAAACCAGCTTTCTAGTACAAAATTAAAATTTTGTACTGAAAAACTATTTTAAGAAGCAATAAAAAATCCGTTGCAAATGAAGCATAAGCATTTTTAGGTCTATCTCTATTTTTCTTAGGCCAAATATAATAAATCTAATATGCGAACCGGGTCATAGAAAAGCTGACGTTTTATGTGACCAGATCATTATGACAGGTCTCTCTAATCTTATCTATTATTAGAGCTACTCCAACCTTTCACATATATATACTTATTTTGTATTCTATCTTTAAGAGCAAAGCCATTCATGCGCCTGACCATCCAAGTTGTAAAGAAGCTCTTTTCTAATTTTACTCCATAATGTCCTATTTAACAAGTTGGGTAAAGATAAAATTGTAATGCCTAAAATAAAAATGCCCATAAAATACTATTATTCACAGTTACAGAAATATTATCATAAATATAGAAATAAAATTAAGTCGGCATATTCTCTCTGAAATTTTATTTAGAATGAATATCAAAATTTTAAATTTATTTTAAGTTAAATATAATATATGAATAATTAGTTATAATTTATATATCATTTATTTAAAAAATTAAAATTTATTCTGATTAATGAACCGAATATCTTCATTAATTTTTATTTTCATAAAGATACCAACAATGATAGTTGTATTTTGATTGCTTCACATATGAGGAGCCCATGCTTGTAGAGTAGTGGAATCCACTTAACTACTGGAGTGAAGGTTTTAGAGCGATAGCTAGGGCTACAAACGAACCGAGCCGAGCCGAGTATGTGAGTGTTCATGTTTGTGTTCATTTAATATCAACTTGTTCAAGTTTGATTCATGTTTGTTCGAGCTTTATTGTATGTGTTCATGTTTGGTTCATTTAAATTAATGAGTGTTCATGTTCGGTTCATGTTCAATTCTTTTATTGCTTATCGAGCTTTAAACAAACATGAACGAGTTATAAACGAGCTTTACTTTCAGATGTTCACTAACTTAACAAATGAGTTTTATCGAGCTTCCTAACAAACGATTACATCGAGCATGTTCGCGAACATATTTAATGAATTTTTTTAAACTATCAATCAAACACGTTCATGAACATATGTATGAACAAACACATTTATAATAAAAGCAATTGTCTATGTAACAAAGGCAATTATTTATAAGCAAATCTCATCTTCACATAATTTTCCTAACAACAGCATTAACAAAGGCAATGATTTATAAATAAATAGTCATATACAGTTATAATTACTTAGATAGCAAATTAAGTAATATATGATACCTGCAACAGTCTGAAAGAATGGAAAGGAGAAGCGTTCTAAATCAAATATTATTTATTTTTATCGAGCTTATTCATGAGTTCAAAATCGAACACTAATCGAGCTTCTTATTGAGCTCAATGTCGAGCTTGTTCACGAGCTTCAAATGATGTTGTTCGCAAACATAAATGAGCCGAACGCATTAGTGTTCAAGTTTGTTTATTTAAGAATCGAGTATTTAAAATATTGTTCAAGTTTGTTTGTTTAGTTAATTAAATGATCATAAACGAGCTTTAATCGAACTGAACAACGAGTAGCTCGCCGAACGTTTGGTTCGCTTGCAGCCCTAGCGATAGCCTCATTTTTTTTGGCAATGTGGCTGCTCGAGGAAAAGATATGTTTAGGATTAGGTAAGATTTAGGCTTCGGTTGGGACGGCTTTCTTATTACTTCTTAAAGCAGCTTCCTAGTATAAAAATTTTAATTTTTGCACTAAGAAGCTACTTTATGAAGCAAAAAGAAAACCATCCCAAATGAAACCTTAATTAAAAAAACACTAATTAGAAAAGAATTTATATCGGAAGTCATTAGATGATAGGAAGTCTTAGAATATTCTATCATCTAATGACTTCAATTTTATGTTGGCTTAGAATTGGGGTAAAGTATTGGATGGTTTGAGTCGATGGTATGGCAATCGGTTTAATTATTTGAAAGGGTGCAAAGCATGGAAAAATAAAATAAAATAATATACTAAAATATTTTGATACAAATATTTATGTAGATTAGGGCAATCAAAATTGGGTCACGGGTCAGATTCGGATCAAACCCGAAGAAACATCTCTTTCCTCTCTCTCTCCCTCTATATATGAGGAGATGGTGATATATATATATATATATATATATATATATATATATATATATATATATATATATATATATATATATATATATATATATATATATATATGCACTGTGGTGCTACATACCACATTGCCACAAACGCTAAATAAAAAAACTCGGGTTATTGCAAAACATAAAACAAAATGGGTTATACACTGCGGCGCTATATATTACTATGCTCGCCAGTGCATTGCCACAACAATATAGTTCAAAAATTTTATATTTAATTTCAAATAAATTTATTTTCTTTTTAAATTCCCATTCTCTCTTCTTCTCTTTTCTTCCTGACTAGCTGAAGGAATGGAGAGAGAGAGAGAGAGAGAGAGAGAGAGAGAGAGAGAGAGAGAGAGAGAGAGAGAGAGAGAGAGAGAGAGAGAATATATTCCGGGGCATTTTGGTCTGGTGGTCCAGTTACAAAATTTATTCTGATTATGATAGATAACCTATTCTCACTTTATTTTCAAAAATATTGATTTCTAGGTTTTATCTCTGGAATATGCTAATATATCCCTATTTCAAGATTTAAGTAACTTTCAATGTGTAGTTTATTATATGTTATAAATATAAGCTTTTAGAACCTTTTCATATGATCATATTGGAATTTCATCCGTTAGAATTGCATATATAAATTTATATGCGAATTGTATTATAATTTGGAACATATAAAAGAATAGAAAGACATCTCTGTTGATATATATGACATGCATGGGATTTGGGGATTTTCCATTTTGACATGCAAAAATACATGTAATGATAATGCATTAATTTTCATCTTTTATTTACATCGTAGTAATTATGAAAATAAGATTTGGAACATGTATGTATAAACGATTGTAGATTAACTGGACATTAATTAGAATAAGATACCCAAATCAAAGATATAAGATATGAGAGCTATAAGTGTACAAGATTGAAGCAAGATATTAAGGGAGTAATAAGTGTTTTAGATTAGAGCAAGATACCAGCAAGATATTTGTAAGAGACAAGAATTCTAGTTAATGACCAAGAGTTTATAAATGTTTATATTGCATAGTGAGACAAGATATGATTTCATATGACATGCATATATGAATATTATTCATATATTAAAAAAAATGGCAAGACCTATAATACCAATACAAAGGTTATTTTATAAAATAATTGAAAATTTTTTATGTTCGATATCATGGCTATTGCATTTATAATGATTTTTGGGTTATATCAAATCTGCGGAATTCTGAATGAGTAGTTTTCGTTGTTTATATTATCTTGGTGAATTAGTAAGATCTGATCGATGATTATAAGAAAAAAAAAAGAGATTCAATTCTTTTCAATTTATATTTTAAGGTATGAATAATCTATACGAGTTATAATATTGAAAGCAAACAAATAAATAAGTTTCAGACACAGATCAAAATCTGGTAATGAGACAAATCTCGGATTGGAGCTTTTTAGAGGCAATGTGAATACTAATTAAAAAAGGAGGAAAGTGTTGGTCCACAAGGGATCATCTCGAATCTCTCTGTCTATAATAAAAGGATAAGAAAATCTCCACTGCAGAGCAGCTTTAGATCATCTCCAACCGTTCGGCAAACAACCGAATGGAGGCCCTCATGAGTCGCAATCGAACGCCTTTTCCTCTGCCATTTGATCGTGGATGACCAGTGCGACGCCAATATTGGCATTGCACTGTTCATCTGCGCCATTTTTTAGTTTCTACCCAACTTGTGGAAGAAAGGCGTGAAAGAAAAGAGCGACGGTTAGGAGGCAAAATGGCGTTCGATTGGAGATGAATCACGACACTTTTTGGTTTCACTGCATTTTGCAGTGAAAAGTGAGATTTTCGGTTGGAGATGCTCTTAGTGTCGAAGACTGGAGATTGCATATGACCTACGGTGGAGGAGCCTAGGCAACTATGGAATAGTTAGACGAAACATGACTATATAGCCTATAAGATGCTCTGAGAGATATTATTGATTGTCATCACCAATTCCTACCACATTATTAACAATTCAGGGATTTAAAAGATAGTTCTAAGAAGGGTGTTGAAGAAATAGATCATGCACTTTGTTATTTGTTTGAAGACAATTTTGTGAGATAGTTTATAAGTTACTTAAGATGTCAATATTTCATGATATTTATAATTAAGTTAAGAGGATCTTAATTTGAGTCTTATCATATTGGGAAGCTAACCTAATCCAATATAATTTAAATATAATGTAGATTTAGAAGAATGCTTTTGTTAAAATAATCAACATGATATAATGATATTAGATGTCATAGAAAAACTAAAGTTAATGCAAAGGCTTATTTAGGCATGGCAGAGTGATGTGTTCGACCGCATTTTAATTTGTTTGATGTTAATGACAACAACTAGAAGCCAAATGCTGCAATTTGACTAAAGTTTTACTTGGGACAGCTTTCTTATTGCTTTCTAAAGTAGCTTTCTAGTATAAAATTTTTTAGTTCAAGAAATTTTTGTAATTAAAAAAACTACTTTATAAAGTAATAAGAAAACTATCCCTAATGAGGCTTAAGCCTCTAATTCCCAACATTTGTAATTAAGCATTCTTATGTGTTTAGATGTATTTGCCTCAAACAAAGCAATATAGATGAATGTTGAGTAATCGTCGTGTATGTATATAGTGATTACTACTAATTGCATTTAATGAATTGCCTAATAAAATTTGGGAGGCAATGTCATAGCTAAGCTTATCTCATAGTATTATACGTATTAGCCTAGAATAATATGAAGAATTTGGATAAGAGAACTATGAGAACAAATTTGAGTTAATATTTTCTCCAAATTTTTGTGATATACTAAATCACTTCATTGTTCTTGTAACTTATGAGGCTCAAATAGATGTTCGGCCAGTACAATATCAATAGACTTATCAATTTAAAAGATAATTTCTATATAATTATAATATTTGTGATATTGTATAAAATATATTTAAATTAATTATTTGAACAACTTTAGGTGCCTCTATTATCTAAAAAAGATGAGTCAATCAAAGAAACATATATAGTTGAAATTTTTGATGAGATAGTGCCATACATATTTCATAAGTAAAATTTGTGCTCATTTAGGTTTCATTTGAGATGGCTTTTTTACTGCTTTTAAATCAGCTTTTTAGTATAAAAATTTTAATTTTGTACTAAAAAAATGCTTTAAAAAACAGTAAGAAAGCCATCCCAAATGAAATCTTAATCACAGAACAGAGACTGCAATATTGTTACTCATTTTCTTATGTATGCCCAATATCTCTAAAGAAACTTTGATGCACTCATGCTATGCCCATTGTTTAGAACAATAGAGAGTGTTCATGCAGCTAATTATAAAAATATTTAAGTTCAAAATTAGTTTACAATTCAAAAGCATGGAAAGGGTTAAGTAGTTTTCAGAAGAATTAAGTGTAGCACCTGGTGATTTATGTACCTTGCTTCTTATTATATATCTTTTGTATTTGAGGAAAGTTTTGTATGCATCATAAGATACAAATAAAGATTCTCCATGTGAACATGACTGTTACTATACAGGATATAATAGGATTTCTTGTTTTTTCAACTGCTACCGTATTCTTTCAGCATGATTTAGGTTTTGTTTGTCAAGACTTTCTTATGGCTTCTTGAAGCATCTTTTTAGTACAAAAAAAATTTAACTTTTGTACTAAAAAACTGCTTCAAGAAGAAGTAAGAAAGTCATCCCAAAAGAAGTCTTAATTAAGTTTTTATTTTGAATAGCTTTCTTTCTAAAGGAGTATTCTAGTACAAAAATATTTTGAATAAAAAACTTGTGTACAAGAAAATTATTTAGAAAGTAATAAAAAAGCTGTCCCTCACAAAGCCTACGCCTTCATTTGAGATGGCTTTTTTACTGCTTCTTAAAGCATCTTTTAGTACAAATATTTTAATTTTTTACAAGAAAGCTATTTTATGAAGTATTAAGAAAACCATTCCAAATGAAGTTTAGGGACAACTTTTTTTATGCTTTTTAAATCAAATTTTTAGCATTTTTAGTATAAAAATTTTAATTTTGATACTAAAAAATTGCTTTAACAAACAGCAAGAAAGCCATCTCAAACAAAGCCTAAGTTAAACGCAGTTTCCATCCATTTTTTATTTAAATTATTTATCAGTGCCCAAATGCTTCCATATACAAACAGTTTACAGTTTCTTCCCTTTATTGTAGCGTTTGCTGATGAAATTAGACGATTATACACTGTTATTTGTCGTAAATAGTTGCTAAGAGCTGTTTGATTTTATTTCCAGCTACTGGTTGGATTCTTCTTGTTCGCCTTTGTGGCTACGTTATGTTCTTACTGCAGTTATTTACAAAGTGTTTGATCATTTGTTGATACTATTCTAAGATTGTTAAAGAGATATATTCTTTTTAATTATTGTTAAACTGATTTTGAAGTGTTCTTAGACCATCTCCAACCGTACGGCAAACAACCGAATGGAGGCCCTCATGAGTCGCAATCGAACATCTTTTCCTCCGCCATTTGACCGCGGATGAACAGTGCGATGCCAATATTGGCGTTGCATTGTTCATCTGCGTCATTTTTTGGTCTCTACCGAACTTGCGGAAGAAAGACACGAAATAAAAGAGCGACAGTTAGGAGGCAAAATGACGTTCGATTGGAGATGAATCACGACACTTTTTGGTTTTATTGTATTTTGTAGAGAAAAATGAGATTTTCGGTTGGAGATGCTCTTATGTGATCTATGAAATAAAACTGTTTCCTAATAAATTATTAATTACCAATACTAGTTTTTAAAAAGCAATTAACAGGTTTGAATAGTAAGATGCCACACGCATCTATTACAGCTAGCCATGTACTGCGGTCGCTGAACGCCACATGCATGCATTATAAGGCGTTCAAAGCAAAAGAGATTTTTTTTTTTTTTTTCCTCTCATGGTGGTTTGTTGTGTGAACAGCCAAGTTGAATGTAAGCAAGCAGGGTTCTATTTGAATTTGAGTCATTCATTAATGAGTTAGTACATATTAATTTTAGCTAACAAGCTTACTAACCTCCCTCAAAAAAATTATGACTTTATTTTGGATGACTTTCTTACTACTTCTTAAAGCAGTTTTTTAATATAAAAATAAAAGTTTTTGTACTTGAAAACTGGTTTAAGAATAAGCAGTAAGAAAATTGTCCCGAGCGAAGCCTATATCTCCCAACTAAAGTGAGTTTTTTATTAGAGGTTGGAAAATCCTTGATAATATTTTCTTGGCTTAGGAAATTATGCATATTATTAATTTGAAATAGAGAGATATGAATGAAAATCTCAACTTGGATATGACTAAGGATTAGGATTGTGTTTAATGGCATTTTCTTATTACTATATGAAAATTTTTGGCTTTTATTCTGGATTCATAAATAAAGTTGAAGCATTAATCTTTGTTTGTTCATTTTTCATCATTATTTATGACCTTGATTCTTTAAATTCGGGAGAGGGGTGTTTGACAGGGATAACCTATCTCCCCTCTCATATTCATCATCATTGTTGAATATCAGTACTCTAGAGAGCTGAATAAGCACTTACAGAGAAATCATTCCATAATAGAAAACTTAGGGTGTTAAGTGTTGGCCTCTCATCATATAAAACTTTGGGTGTCAAGTAAGATGATTTTCTGGATGAGTTGGAATAAGATTTGTTTTCCTTTCTATAAATTCAGATTTAGAGTCGGTTCTTTTTTTGTTTGTTTAAAGTCATGTCTCTAACTTAGTGGTGGATTTTTAGGATAAATAAATCATTTTAATTAAACTTTATTCATGCTAAGTATTGTCATTCTAAGCATCCGGTCCCTGTAGAAAAGATGATTGTTGATCAAAATGTGTAGAGAAGACTCCACAAATTAAAAATGAGGCTAAAAGTTTATTCTATTAGTTAATGGGAAAATTTAGTTTCTCCTTATAATATGATAGGTGGGTTGGCTCTCTAAGATTGGTTGATTCTTTAACTGTCACTTATTTAAAGCTCAATTAAAGTGTCGAATTCTTTAATAATAAGAATTAAGACATTTGTTGGTTTTTTGAATTTCTGCCAAATGATTTGGTTGCCACATTTTTCTGCATGTAATATAATCTTGAGCATGATCACATGATATTTTGGAATTATGGTGCTATGACCATCTTCTTCTTTGTAAATACTTACAAAATTATATAACAAAATTAACCTGAGAGTCTTATGTCACATCTCCTAATGAATTCTATCTCCATCAACTTATGTATGTTTATGGGGAATCCTAAAAAGTTTCATCTTGTGGATAAATTTTTTACAAATTAGAAGCATTAATTTAGCCTCTAAATGCCTAACTCCACCATTCTTAGAAATGGTATAGCTAGCCTTAAAAGGGAATTAAATATACCTAGTTAGAAAGAGCATTCAAAATTAAACTCAAATCAACTTGCTCAATCGACCATTGTGTAATGAAATACTATTATGATTTGATTGATGAATTGTTAGTATTTTCTATAGTTAAATTATTATTTTAATTAAATACCAATTGAGGCATAGTGCAACTTAGATTAAGCATAACTTGGGTATGCTCACTAGACCTAATTGAATCAATTTGACCCAAAAGCTTAATATGATTTAAGACATGTGCTAATGCTTGACTAAAAATCAATTTAATCACCCATCAAATAGCTAACCTAGGCTAGTTCAATTGCTACCAATGCTCAAAACCAATTCTCCTATGTTGGGATTAACCTAAAATAATTTAAGACAAATTTGAAGACTAATAGAATGTAATCAATCCTAATTAAACAAACTTAATATGAAAAAATATAATAATTCTACAAAGTTGAAGAGGGTTAATTACTATTGCTCAAGTTAAAGCTTTTTTTCAAATCTTTAATATTTAATTGGACCTCCCTAGCCTCCTAATCCATAGAGGGTGGCTAGCTAGCTCAAATTAAAGTGATAAAAAGGATATAATTAAGTTATTATTGCACAAATCTTCCATACCATTTTAATATCTATTTCTCTTCTCCAATAACTCCCAATAACCCTTGAACCGCTCTAAACTATCAAGCCAACAAACACTCAAATTGACCTTAATCTTTAAAAAGTTATAGGGCATCTTAATTATTGATTCTTATATATATTAAATTCTCCTCATGCTTTAAAAAGTTCATTTATAAAAATCAAGAATAAATTACATTCAAATTTGGCATACCCTCTAAAGCCCTAATTCTACTCACTTTTGATCATTGGATACACCATAAAACAATCTTTTTTAATTTTATCACCCTTAGATAACTCTTAATGACCTAGTAAATTTTGACATTTAAAATATTAAAATTCATTAGATATCACTAAGAATGAAAGCAATTAGGGTTAGGGCTTGACTAATATTATCACATGAGATGATCATCCAATATTATCCAATTCTCACATTTTATTTTAAAGGTTCTAATCAAATCATGTCACTATTTTAGGCTTACTTTGTACATTTGATAAATAAGCATCTTTAATGAAATCTTAATATACTAAATTTCAAAAAATTGTTCTAATTCATTATGAATTCAAACTAGAAGAAATTAAAATATAAAGTTCTTGAAATCAAAACCTGTCTAAAAAAATTATAATTCAATAAGTTTTACTAAATTTTATAATTTTATAGTTATATATAATAAGCTCCTAATCAATTGAAATTTTTTTGAATACTTTTATCTAAATATCTTAATGAGAGCTTATTAGAACCATATTTCCTTTTATTTAAACCTAGAAATTTAGCAAAAACTGCCCTAATTAATAATTTTTTTTTGTAATTACTTAAGTAACTATTTAATAAAGTTCTATTCAAACTCTTAATTGGCCTAATTAATTAATTAAAAAATATTTCTTCAATTAATAATAATCAAATATTTGGATCTTAATATACATTAAAAACATTAATTGCCGTAAAATTAATTTTTAAACTTATATAGATCATTTCATAATCAAGTGAAAATTAATCATGAGAAAAATCATAGAGTACTATATGTCATGATTTTCAAATAAAATCCTCTATTTAAAAATACAAATTAAAAGAAAAACCTATTTTGAAAGTATTCAAAGATGTGTTTTTTATATTTAAATTACAAAAAAACCAAAAAAAATATAAAATAAAAATAATTCCTTATATTAATTTCTTATTAGATATTAAACCTTTTCAAATTTAAAATAAATAAGAATACTTGCGCAAATATATGCTAGAATATGTTTGCTACATTTTGTCAATGTGACACGATGATATGATTTGACCTAGATTTTATTAGGGTTAGACTTGATAACCTTGGTCGTTGCACTAACAAATTTTGTGCTTAGTGATTTGTTAAAATCTATTTGCAAATTAGATTTGGGCTTAGTTTCTACGGGCTAAGCTCTACACTATACATTTAAGCATAATGTTTTAATGAATTCATCAAATTGATAAGTTGATTAGTATACTCATATAATTAATTCTTATGTGACCTAATTCAACTACACATCATCTATGTTAGTTAGTTCTTTAGTCTGATGAAAATTATACTCCCTATACTCTTATTTTAACTTAGGGAGCCTAACTTGTAACATATATTATCACAATATTCAAGAGCAAACCTAATCAATTTTAACATTCATATATCATCATTTTACTAGAAAACTCCCAATAATCATTACATGTATAACATTATATAGGTCAGGACCAAACCCAAACTATTTATTTAACATCATATCTAAATATGTCAAAAATTGTGTGTGTGTGAGAGTTTAGATGAATCTCTTTATGTTCATCAAGATTATATTTTCATCAAGCAAACCACATTTTCTCATGCAAAATAATATTAGGCAACGTAAGCTTATTTAAGGGTTCATTTGGGAAGCTGTAGCAGTTTTTAATAGTAATTTTAGAGATGTTTTAGAGATTTTTTTCTTTTATAGTTGTGGGCATTATATATATATATATATATATATATATATAAAGAAAGTTGGGTCATAGCTTTCTTAGAATTGTCACACTATTAGATTTGGCTATAAAAGTTACTTCTCTTCAGATAAATATTGAAAAATAATAAGAAAATAATAATAAATAGAAGCATGATATCGATCTAAAAAATATTGAAAAATTATTTTAAACAAATCATAAATGTTAAACACTAGTGCTCAAATGCTAAAAATTCATTTGGCTGCTTCTTTACATCCAGATATATCATTTGTCTAAATATTCAAAATATCTATTTAAATATCAAATTTGTATGAGTAAATTATTGAATTGTCCTAAGTAGGTCAAATTCACTTTGACAACTCAATCATGCTCTCATAGGCCAAATTTACTTTGATATCTAATAATTATCAATTATAACAAATCCATTTAATATGCTAAACTAATCATTTATTAGCTATGCTATAAATCTAAATAGTTTTAATTTATCATATTTTCAAATAATAAAATAAACCATCAATTTAAACTTTTTATTATGGCTTTATAATTCCAAATTAGATATTATTACAAATAATATAATAATATTTTAAATAACTATAAATTAATTTATTTTTGTCGGCCCTCTCGAATTCCGATGTTGGTGTCGTGAACCGCATAGAAATTCCAGCTGTAGAGGAGGAAAGCGGAAGGAAGGGAAAAGGGACACAGGAAATTCGCGTCTCCGCTTGCTCCGATCTTGGTTTTCAGAGTAAGCAAGCGGCACAGTAGCAGAGAAGCGGAGAAGAAGAGAACCCGGAGGAGAGGGAGAGGGAGAGGGGGAGAGAGAGAGACGCCATGGCCGTGGGGGAGAAGCAGATGCCTGGGAGGCGGCCGAGAACGTTGAAACCTAGCACCATCCATAGCTGCGCGCAGTTTGGTGATCTTTCCGGTCTCCAGAAACGGTTGGAGGAGAATCCTTCACTTCTCAATGCCAAGAACGATATCGTAAGCCCTGCTCTCCCTCTTCAATGGCTTTCTCCTTTCTCTAATTTTCCTCCATCTCCTCTTTCTCTCATCAACCCCTTTTCATGTTATTGCACAGTAGATTGCGCTGTGGGAGGATTTATTGCTGAGCTATTTCCTTCATTACCGAAGCAAATAATTTTTTTTTTACCTTAAATAAGAGGCCTTTCTGTCATCTTTTCTGGTATCTTATGCCTCCTGAATATTTTCCAGAAAATAACAATTATTGAGGGTTATTATTATTATTATTATTATTATTTTTTGAGAAAATGAGAAGAGCCTGTTTATCAGTGAAATGGGCTTCCTCTGTTGGTTTCTATTTTTTTTAAGGAATTCTTCGAGATTTTATGCATTTGCTTACTTTCTGTGACTGCAGTGGTGTTATTGAACAAATCGTGTGTACTCACTTTCATTATTTTCTCTTTGATTGTTACATTAATGATTCCATATTCTAATGTTATGGGAAATCTCATTTTATTTCAAAGGCCAACTTGGTTGATTTAGTTTAAAGAACTGCTAGATTCCTCCGTTTGTTTTGGTTGTAGTCAGAAACTAGTTTTGACATTGAAAACTACGAACGCCTTCAACATCTCTTGAAATTGATGGTTTCGTTTTAACAAATAAATTGAGTGATATAAAATCATTATTGTTTAAAACATATTTTCTACCAAGAAGCAAACAAATGAACCCAATGTTATTTTAATTGATCCCTGTTTTACAAAGCTCAATTGCAAGGCAAATTATTAGGTGCCGACACGAGACGAAGAGAATCATCCATATTTCTCTCTGTCTATAGTAAAAGTGCAATCAAAACTAGTCAAACTGTAGTTGCTGTAGCAGCTGCGCTTTGACTATATTTTTAGACAAAGAAAAAACCGAACGATTATCTCCGTCCGGTGTCAACACCTAATAATTTCTCCACTTATAAAGCTTGTCTCGTTATAATCTCCGTGTTTCTTATTTTTACAGCTTCTTTTCTTCAAACTAAAATGATTCTTATCCCTCTTTTTTCCTACTTGTAATTGTAGATGGTACAAACGCCGCTTCATGTAGCAGCTGGCTATAATAAAGTTGATATCGTCAAGTATTTGCTTGAGTGGAGAGGCCCTGAAAAGGTTGATCTGGAATCTAAGAACATGGTAATCAAAATAATTCAACTTAAAGCTCTTGTACATTGGCCATGATTTTGGTTATTAGCGTCAAATTGTGTACTTTTTGTTAATGTCTATTATTCTTTCTATTAAATTAACTCAGCTCTTTTATTGCATGTGTTCTTAGTATGGTGAGACACCTCTGCACATGGCTGCAAAAAATGGTTGCAGTGAATCTGCTCGTCTGCTTCTCTCTAATGGTGCTTCTTTAGAGGCAAAAGCTAATGTGAGAAATGTCTTATATTTACTGCTATTATCTTCCCTCTTTTGTTTCAGAATTGAATTATTCATCTAGCATCAGCCATTTCTTTTGACATTTTTGTTTTGTTAACTTATAGAATGGAATGACACCTCTCCATTTAGCTGTTTGGCATGCACGACAAGCTCTCGAGTGTGGCATTGTGAAAACATTGTTAGAATACAAAGCGGACTTTAGTGTAGAGGACAATGTGTGTTTTTAATCTGAGAACTTTTAATTAACTCTTTGCTAGCTTGTTTTTAAGGAACCAAGGGATTGAACTAATCTATTTCGCATAATATTTAATAGGAGGGTTTGACTCCCTTGAACCATATTTCTCAAGGGCATTGTAGTGATGAGTTGAGGGAACTTCTTGATCAACACATTAAAGAACAATTAAAGATCAAAGCGCTCAAAGCTTGTGATGAGGCGAAAGCAAAGATGGCCCAGTTTGAAGCTTCCTTGTCAAACATTGTGGGACTTCATTCACTTAAGTTGCAACTGCATAAATGGGCCAGGGGAATGATTTTGGATGAGAAAAGAAGAACCTTGGGCTTGAGGATTGCTGCAAGAAAAGTTCCTCATATGGCTTTTCTTGGTAATCCTGGGACAGGTACTTCTATACTTTTGTAGAAACAGAAATGTGTTATTACAATTAATGTTAGACCCCCCTTTTCCCTTTTTTGTGTTGACACAATTGTTTTTAATATAGAAATCTAATATTTCCCAAACAAAATTTACACAAAAAATTATGCCACATCATCACTTAATTTAGTTAATTTGGCGGATTAGTATAAAAACTCATCAGTTTATGACACTCTCCCATATTTGATTCGTCCATCAATAACAGTGGGGTCCAAGTAATTTTTTGTTTAAGTATTATAGGCAGTGTAGTAATACTCTTTAATATTATGGTTTCTTTAGGGCACACTCTCTTTGATGCTTTAAACTTTTTTGAGTCATTTCTATAGGATTACAATCAAAATTTAGCAAAGTTTTATTATTTAACTTATCGAAACTTTTGTTTGATATATGTTCAAAATGTACTTGTTCCTTATATGGAAGTTTTTGGTCAGATCTTTTAATTTGAAAACTTGACTCTTTTATATATCTCTCTTTCATGAATCATATGTCAAAATAATTCGTCATATTCATAAATTAGCTGATATAATTGAAAGGTCACCCAACTACCACAGGGTAATTATTATTTACCTCTCAAGTGATTTAACTAATTATTATATAGCCTCTATAATGTTCTTTCCAGTATCACTCCATAACCTAAACACCAAAGTAATGCATAAAGAATATTATCTAAGATGCATGAGTTGTATAGAATGTATCAAGAAAACACCTTAATGACCTTTTCTTTCATACTTTTTAAGGGATAAGGTTTTAATTTTTGTTGCATCGACACATATATGGCGAAACAGATACGGACACGGGATACATCAATTATTGAAAATATATGACACGGGTATGGCCCGGATATGATATTATAATTTATAAATCATGCATCAAAATTAAGAAAGCAATTGTGCACACAACAAGCATTGTAGGTCTCACCAACATCTTATAGAGTTTTCTCTTATGTTTGAGAGGGACTTTTCTATCACACAACAAGCCTGACAATTAAGAAAGCAATCAAAGTATAATATTAAAAATGACAGATAAAATAAAAAAAGTAACTTCATCATTAGTTGTGTAGATTATAATATAAAAAAATTAAGCATAAAATGTCTAGTATAATATCAAAAATTTATAAACTGTCTAGTACAAGATGAAGTTTCAATTATTCAATAAAATCAATGATAGGATTAGCTTTCTCAGGAGTTTATCTTTAGCCTTCAATATCATCTCGTTAAATATCATTGCTTCCAATTCTGGCTCATCAAGAAAAAGATTTGCAATATCCAATATTCTCATATCATCAAGGGACTTAAATCCATCTTCAGGAACATCCCACATCTTGTTATCTACTTCTATATAAATTGGAGTTTTTCTTGATAGAAGACAAGTTTGTATACACATAAACTAAATCTTCAATCTGTTGTGGAGTCATTTTGTTCCTCTTCATTGATTGAATGAAGGAGTATGTGCTCCAATTTCTTTCACAACAAGAGGAGGATGAAACATGATCAAAAAGTTTTATTGCGATTGTTTGAAGTATTGGTGCCGAAGCTCCATGAATCAATTACCACATCTTTGGATTCATTCTCCACCTATCACTGAGAAACTCTTGGTTACTAAAGTTTTCTAAATAACTTAAGAATTTAGCAAGCTCTATATTGACTATTCATCTCTCTTCATTTGGGAAATAATGCTTCAAGCATGCCTTTCTCGTATTTGAAAATTTTAAATTATTTTATAGAGAAATTCTTTAAGGATCCTCTTAAAGTCATTTACTTGGAATATCTTTAAAGAATAGAAAAATAAAATAAAATAAAATAATTACTATTCAATAGACTGAGAATTAATTATGAAAGATATGTTGAAATTTATCTTGGATTAAGAGAGTGAGCCAAACAATCTAGATGTGTGTTAGTTTTGCTCTACCTATCTTCCATAATAGTATAGATAACACTTCAGAAATTTGAGTCTTCATCATGTGATTTTATTTCATGTCTATATATTATCTATTTTATTTTGGCTAATATGAAACCTCACATCTCATAAATCAGATGTGAATAGGACTTATTTATGCCCTTCACTTTTAATATCTCATAAATTGGATTAGTAAAACTTAAAATGTACTCAATATCATCCCACCATAAATCATCTAATATATTTTCATTTACATGCCTTACTTTTTCAATATCATCCTTTTGATAACAAAACCACTTATCACTTCTAACCATAGCTTAAATGATATTTTTTATTTGTTTAAATCTTCTCAACATAATTATAATTGAGGAAAAATGAATTTAAGCAATTATAAATAAAAAATTGATAATATCAAAATTCATATTAAAAAGAGGCACATTTAAATCGAGCATAAATTTTAATTACAATAGCGATATACCTTCGAGCAGTGGCTACATCGACCTTGCTTGCTTGCAGAAATAAAGAAGACAACAAACTACACACCAATTGAACGTATCAGCCTCGCTCCCCTCCTCTGTCTTTGACAGAGCAGTCGTACGAGTCGGAACCCCTCGATGCCTACGGAAATGACGAAGACGAACGAGTTAGTGCCGTGGAAATGGAGAAAACGACGAGGGAACAACTTCAATTAGACGTTTCGAGCTTCAATCAAGCAGTCACTCGCTCGGTCAGCCTTGCTTGGTTGTGTAAATGAAGAGGATGACAAAGTGCCCTTGATGCCTGCGGAAATGACGAAGACGACGAGGGAACTGCTTCAATCAGGCGTATCAGGTGTCAATCAATCTATTGCTTGCTCGATCGATCTTGCCTAATCGCATAAATGAAGAAGATGAGGAAGACAAACCTTGAAAAGTGAAACCCTAGTATATATGGGCACGGCTAACACATGAAATACGGGACCACTTACTCGTTTTATTTGATTAAATGAATATTAAATATTAAAAAATTGGTAATTTAAATAAATTTATTTTCAAATATTATGACATACCTGTCCATTTTAATTTAAATATTAATTTAATCTGACACGGCAGTCGTGTCCGACACATGTCTCGGCTGTGTCGGACGCGTGTTTGATACTGCTTTCCTTTTGTTGTGTCGGCGCATCATAGATATTAATTTACTTTTATACTAACAAAAGTTGAATTGCAAAAGATAATAAAAAGGAGGCATGTGATATTTTTCCAATCCTCTACTGTATCTGTATAATTAGCTTAAGTTTTGGTGAGGTAAATGATCACAAATTATCATTAAACTGGGAATTACAATTTATGAGTATTTTCTTAACAATGATACAAACCTTAGACATATATTGTGAGAATGGCAGAACATGGTGATTGTTGCAGGGAATTTAAGCATGTATGAGATGACTTTGATATGTAACGAGAAAAAAGATCAAATTGTTCCCCAACTCTTTGTGAGGGATTAAAATAGTCTCCAATTATTTTGAGGGATCAATTTGGTCCCTTGACTCTTTAAAATGAGACTTTTTTAGTCCTAACATCTTATGTTGGAGTTAATAGTATTAAATATAAGGGTATATTTGTATTTTTTAATTAAATATTGATTAAATCTAATTTTAAGTAATTATATATATATATATATATATATATATATATATATATATATATATATATATATATATATATATATATATATATATATATATATATATTAAAAAAATTATTAAACATTTCTTTAATAAAAAAATATTAATAATTTTAGTTTTAATTAAAAAAATTTAATCATATTTTATAAAATATGATATTTATTAATTTAAAGAAATCAAATGCAAATAGATGTCATTTTCAACTTAGTCACATATTTTTACCAATCATATTTTATAAAAGCTACTAAATTTTTTTAAATTAAAATTAAAATTATTATTATTATTTTTATTAAAGAAATATTTAATAATTTTTTTTAGAAAAATTATAATTATTTAAAAATTACATTTAATAAATATTTAATTAAAAAATGACCAAAATACTCTTATATTTAATGCTATTAACTCCAACATTAGATGGTAGGACAAAAAATGTTCCATTTTAAAGAGTTGAGGGACTAAATTGTTCATTCAAAAGAGTTGGGGACTATTTTGATCATTCACAAATAGTGGAGGGGGCATTTTACACATTTTCTCAATATGCAATCATTGTTTTAAAAATTTCACGCTGTTGATCCCTATCTTGCATCCAAATTGAATCTCTCCATGAATTCCCTGGAACTATGGTCTGGAAGCGCAAGGTTTTGGAATCTTTATGCTTATGAATGAAGCTTACAGTTTGCACTTCGCTTAAGATCAGCAAAATCTTATGCTTCATTACGTCTATAGCCAAATGTATTAATCACATCCCTATCTTATGGGAAGGTCTATGTTTATATATTGTACAATATACCCTCTTTACTAATATTGATTTTTACAGTATATTTCCTGGAATGTTTTTTTATATATTGTACAATATACCTGCTTTACTAATATTGATTTTTACAGTATTTCCTAGAATGTTTTTTTTTTAATCAGCTTTTATAGTCGTAGATTCCAATTTAACTAAGTAATATCACTTGTGATTTTGAGATTTTGCTCCGTACATAACATACAATTAACAGTTGTTATCTACACACCCATGCATTCGTAGCTTGTTTTCTTTATTTGTTTGCTTTTATTAGTTTTTTGTGTCTCTCAAACTTATGTGATTAATATTTAAATCCTCTAGCACTTTCATGTATCAAGTAGAATCATTTGGTATTCTTATGTGAAGCTTAATCAATTTGTGTAGGTAAAACCATGGTTGCTCGTGTTCTTGGCAAACTACTTCATATGGTTGGAATTCTACCAACAGATAAGGTGACCGAAGTGCAGAGAACTGATTTGGTTGGAGAATTTGTGGGCCATACAGGACCAAAGACAAGGAAGAAGGTAATATAGTAAAAAAATTACCTTTTCTTTAGAAAAATATTATGATGATTCATTTCTTAACGGCCTAATATACTTGTTAGTGGAATCACTATGACTTCGTTTGGGACGACTTTCTTACTGCTTTTTAAAGCAGTTTTTTTAGTACCAAAATTTAAATTTTTGTACCAGAAAGTTGCTTTAAGAAACAGTAAGAAAGCCGTCCCAAACAAAACCTATATATGTATAACCTTAAAATTGCCAATCTTTTTTACAGTTAAGAGAAGCAGAGGGAGGAATCCTTTTTGTGGATGAGGCGTACAGGTTGATACCAGCACAGAAATCAGATGACAAAGACTATGGTTTAGAGGCTCTAGAAGAAATTATGTCTGTTATGGATAATGGGAAGATTGTGGTCGTATTTGCTGGATACTGCGAGCCAATGAAGCGTGTGATCGCATCAAATGAGGGCTTTTGCAGAAGAGTTACGAAGTTCTTCAACTTCGATGACTTTACTACAGCTGAACTTGCTCAAATTCTACACTTGAAAATGATTTTTCAAGAGCCAAACAGTTCACTTTATGGCTTCAAGCTTCACCCATTGTGTACTGTAGGGGCAGTGGCTGATCTTATCTACAAAGGAACCACTGAGAAACAGCGGAAGGAGATGAATGGAGGCCTGATTGATCCATTACTTGCCAATGCTCGGGAGAATTTGGATCTTAGGCTAGATTTTGACTGCTTTGATGCTGAAAACCTCGTTACAATCACCATGGAAGATTTGGAAGAAGGCCTTAGATCACTCTCTAAGTGAAATAAACACCATTAGCTTAGCATAATATTCTTTTAGTTGTAAAAAATTTGTTGAACATGCATGAAATTATTATGCAAACACATTTAATTTTAGTATGATTATTCTTTGTCATTCTATTACTAAGTTAAGTGTTGCAGAGATGAGGATGCTCAGGTGGATGAGTGGCTTTATCCTTAGAGATAGGATACGAAATGAGCATATTCGTGAAAATGTTGGAGTAGCTCCGGTGGAGGATAAGATTAGAGAGAGTCGCCTTAGATGATTTTGTCACATAAAATGACATTTTTCCGATGATCCGGTTAGGAAAGTAGATGTATTAGATTTGACTTATGTTAAGAAAGAGAGAGATAGACATAAAAAGACATGATTAGAAAATATTAGAAATAATCTTTCTCTATTAGATTTACACGAGAATTTGATTTTTAACAGGACACGATGGAGAAAACGAATTTATATTGCCGACCCAACGTAGTGGGACAAAGGTTTGATGTTGTTGTTGTTATTCTTTGTCATTCTAATGGTAAATCTACTAAATTGTTCAATTTCTATTTGGAACATCAATGAAGTATGATAATTTATAGTTATAAGATTTTTCCATTTTGTTGTCAATGTCAGATTCATGATGGACCTCTCTGCCTGTTAAGTTGATATTTAATGGTAGCTCAAAGTGATATATACATGAAAAAAATATATTTTATTTTAAAAAACTTGAGTATTTTATAAATAAATATCACATTTTAAGTAATAGATATATAAGTACATAAAAAATATACGGGGAGTATGTAAATTCTCCAATATAGTAGAGAACAAGGAAATTTCTTGCTTATGACTTGCTTAGTTTGAGACATTTTTTTTATTATTTTTCAAAGTAATTTTATAGTATGAAAATTTTTAGTTCAAAAAATTTGTGTCCGTCCCAAATGAAACCTATGTTATTTGCTGATTAATAATTTGATGTATTAAAGAGGAAAATAATTAATTTTGCCAAATAAGTTTTCATTCCTCATGTCCTAATTACCATTTAGTTGACAATAAATCATACATGTAATAACCTCAAAATTTAATTTCCCTAAATTTCATGAAATTAGCTTAGTGAGTGTTACAGTGCCAAGCTCTCGGATTTTTAGGAATTGTAGGGTGTGTTATGGAGCTGAGTTTGGAGTGCTGCGACACTAGGTCTGAAAGTTTATTTTTTTAATAAAAATATCTAAAATCAATTATATTAAACCCTCACCACACCTCTCCCCCTTCCCCATTTTGGCATTTGGTTGGGTGAGAGAACCATCTCTCCCCCGTCTCCAGTTTTGCGAGAGAAAGGGAGAGAAAAGAAGAGAGTGAAAGAGAAGAAAAGAAGAAAGAGGAAGAGGAAAAATGAGAGAGAAAATAGGATTCAAGCTATGTTGCACCGATACAGATGCGGCGACACAGATACGACACGATACGGATACGGGACACGTCAATTCTTAAAAATACAGGATACGGGTACGGCGCGGACACGACATCATAATATAAATCATACATAAAAATTAAGAAAACAATCAAATCATAATATTTGAAATTACAAAAAAAATGACAACAACATCATTTGTAACCTTATAGCTTATAATATCAAAATATAAGTAAGCATTAAATGTCTAGTACAACAACAAAAGCATAAACATAAATTGTCTAGCACATAAAGTTTCAACTATTCAATAGAAGGAATGATATGATTAGCTTCTTCAGTGGTTTGTCTTTGAACTTCTATATCATCTTCAATAAATATCATAGCTTTTAATTCAGGCTCAAGTAAAAGATTAGTAATTTATAATATTCTCATATCATCAAGAGACTCAAATCCATCTCAGAAATGAGAGAACTTTGCTCGTAGCCGCATAAGTAAATACGACACATTTTTTTTCGGATTTCTTTTTATTTTTTCAACTGACACGTGTATCGGATACGCGTGTCCTTTTGAAATTAAATAATATTTTAATTGGATACGTCTTTGGCGTATCCAACACGTATCGGTGGAGTATCGGAGGCGTATCCGTGTATCGGTGGAGTATCGGAGGCGTATCCGTGTATCGGTGTATCAGATACATCACGCCTTCATAAATAGGTGTATCGGTGCAACATAGGATTCAAGCTTGTATTTTTTATCACTCCGGTTGAGAAAGTATTCTGATCATGATAGATAACCCTAACTCTACCTCTATTTTCAATGATTTTATGTTTTACCTATTTTCTTATCCATGAAATTTATTAACATGTAATATCCCCTATTTTAGTGATTTTTCACCTCACAACTTTTGATTATGGTAGATATCATCACCTTGAATATATTTGGTGGCTTTGTTTATATGTTATTTTATTTGAAATGACTAGTATAATATTGAGTATATAATGAAAAAAAATACAGACTAAAAATGATTGACTGATTCAAGTTATTTGGAGACATATTACCTTGTATAAGAGGGTGAGATGATAGGCTTTCCTTTAAATAAGGTTCGTGGATTAATCCTTAGTGATACGAAAATAGATGTATAAGGAGACTGATTGATATAATATGATATGATGACAGGCAAGAAGTGATGACTTCTTACATGTCACAACCCAATCCAACTAAGATAGGTCCTATTGTGTTGAGCTGTGACAGACAAATCCCAAGATCTAGTTTTAAATTTTTTTTCAGATTTTTTACCAATATTCATTAAAATAAACTACATACTACAAAACTACTAAAATTTTCAAATACTAAAAAATAACTCATACACAAAGTTTCTTTCATTTCATCAAAATATAATTAACATAGCTACTTGCAAGAGCTATAGAACTGAAAATTTAACTAGCCATGACTTTATAAAAATCAAAATAGCAAAATACTTATAACCTCAAATGTGATCTGAACTAATATGTGATATGAATTTCAATTTATTCACTTATTCAATATTATTATTTATACCAGGGAATAATATTATTGTATTTATTACATCTCTCAGTATAGTAATTTATTTATTGAAACAAAATATTTGATAAAAAATATTAAAAAATTTAGATTAGTTTGTATGGCTTGTTGAGCAGTTTTAGCTCACTGTGATTTTGCTTCTAATTTTTAGGATCTAATAAGGAGAAGGAGATTGAAGGTTGTGACAATGCATGAAACAACTTCTCTTTTGATATGTGATATGTGACTAATTCCTGACAATGTGACTAATATGATTAAGAATAATTCATGTAGGATTGTGATAAGATAAAAATTGTTAAGTTTTTTTGTCTATGATTATATTATTTTGTGCTTGTAATCATTTTATTTTGTGCAAGAAATTATTAGAAAACCTAAAAATTGAAATAACATGGCAATGCTAGAACACAATATAGCAACATATCTCAGTGCCACAACACCACAATGCCAAATCGCCCAGGTCCATAGAAGAAGTCATTTAAACAAATGAACCAAAGTGACTATTGGTGAATCGATGTGACTGTTCAGTAATGTTGCAATGCCACTAAGCCAGCGCGCTGCAACGTTAGTTTAGGGAAAAAAAATGAAAACTATAAATAGTCACCTTAATCCTTAGGGCATGTTGGTGACTTTGAGGGTCATTTATAGTGTCATTTTTTGAGTGTGTGAGAGTTGTATAGGAGAGTGTCTAGCTTGTGTTTATTATACTTGAGTCATATATTGAAGTGGAGTAAAATAAAGGAGCAAGCAAGGGATTATAACATTACTTTCGGGTAATTTCTGAACTTTACTTTTTTGTATTTTAATTTATATCCTTTATATTTGTGAACTAGTTAGTATAATAAAATATTTGTTGTGTTTATTATAAACTTCAATGCCTCCATATGCAGTTAATAATCCTTTTTAAACATGTGATGAATTAAAAGATATGTATTTTTTAGAGTAGGGTTTAATATTTATTTTATCCATGTGGTTTTAAGTTCTCTGCACTTAAAAATTGGTTTATGTATAGGCTGCACATAAATTAAAAACATAGTATGATCTAGAGCCTCGATGGAGGAATAGAAGAAGAACCACGAATTTAAAATACAGTATGACCATAACATAGACATATGGTGGTTACGATTATTAGGTCTTAAGGATATAATTTAACTATAGTTAGTGAGGATCTTAGCTTATGCTTCAACTAGCTTGACGAAGTCGATGAGCAAAATTACTCTATCCACAACAACCATATGAAATAACCCTTTGTAGTGCAATCATGTACTTTCAATGATTCATAGGTTCAAATTTTATATAAATTAGAAAACTCTTATTCCTACATTTGAATTTTTTATACTTTTAGAAGTACCAGCACCTTTCAATTAGCTCACTAAATAAACATAACAATCCAATAAGCAATATTAAAGTGAAAATAGGATATTTCTAGCTATTTCTCATGAGATCAATACTCTATTTATCATTTTATTACTGATACGGTAATGTGCACTTGCATTCTAAACAAGATTTATACTTTATAAAAATTGAACTTTCCTTTGACATCTGATTAGTGACTATAAATATAAGTAAATCATTGTGTGTGTCTATAGAGACATAACATTTACATCAAGGTTTTAGCACTATTGTTGGGAGCAAAACTAATAAAATTATTATTATGCTTTACATTTTAAATTGCTGAAATAATTGTTAGTTTAATATAGTTTTCTTTTTAGTTTTTATCTATTTGAATTTTTTCCTGCTTAGCATTACTTTGATATCTAATTAACTATTACTGCTCAGTGCTATACATTTTTTGTTATGTTGCTTAATGTTACATGTGTAGTATTAAATAATTAGTAGAATTATTATTTGACATTAAAATTGAAAGAACATAAAAAAGAATTAGAAAGATTAGAAAATTTAAAAAAAAATCATGAAAACAAGCAACATATACCACTCAAGGAGTACTCCAACCCTATGGTGTAGGCTATTCATTAAAGTATAAACAGACCAAAGATACAAGTAATTTTGAATTAAAACTTATTATTATCCAAATGGTGCAAAACTCTCAATTTGGGAGCACCATTAGAAGCCCTTAATTTACGCATAGCTAATTTTCTAGAAATTTATGTAACATTTAAATATAACGGTGTTAGTGATGATGCTATTAGACTAAGTTTTTTTTTTTTTTTTTTTCATTTTTACTTAAGGATAAAACTAACATGTGGCTAAATTCATTTCCCCAATGCTCAATAATAACTTGGAATGAGCTAGCACATTAGTTCTTAGCTAAATATTTTCCACCATTAAAAACTGTCAAATTTAGAAATAACACTTCTTTTACAATTAGATGGGGAATCTATTTATGAATCGTTGGAAAGATTTAAGAAACTTCTTTGGAAATGTTCTTATAATGTCCTTCCTAACGTGTTAATAATCCAAATTTTTTATAATGGCCTAATAAATTCCTTTAGATAAATTATTAATGCCATTGTTGGTGGTTTTCTAATGTCAAAGCCCTTTGATGAGGCTTATATTTTGATTGAGGAGATGCCTACCAATAATTTTCAAAGCTCCTATAAAAGAATTAATCTTAGAAAAGTGGCTAACATTTTTGAAACCAATGCCTTATTGATATTAACTGCCCAAGTAGACATAATTTCTAGATAATTTAGATAACCCTGGAATTAATTCACTTCAAAATTCATCTATGATCACAAATATGTGGCGAATTTGTGACGGATTAGTATCCTATAATAAAACACGCGTCAAAAAATTATTTACATTGGAGTGAATCCGTCACAAATTTTTTGTGATGGATTTGCAGCAGGCAATCTGCCACAGTTTGTGATGGAATATCCATCACAAATTTTGATACTCGATCGTTGTATCGACATTTGCGGCAGAAGTCTCACCGCAAATCCATCGAAAACTTGTATGAAAAAAAAAATTCATACAATTATTTATTGAGCTTTCAAACAATAATAACAATCCCAACTTTCCAACAGTAACAACAATCCAATAATAACAAACATTAACATCAATCCAAACAGGAATAACAAAACATTTATTAAAAGTAACAACAATCCAAATAGTAATAACAATCCAAGTTGCAATAGTTCTTATACATCAAAAGAAATAAAATGCAACAGAACCCCTACACAGATAATATCTAACCGCTCGTTGTATCCTTGCTCTCATGCTTTAGAGATGTAGTAGGCGCAAGTTGATTTTTGCTAATTTGCTCTCTCAATCTTCTAAGCTTATTCAATATCCAAGTGCTCACATCCAGTTGTGTGATGCTCCTGAATCTATTTTAGAAGAATTATTCATTTAATCTTTAAATAAAAAATAATCAGAGCTATCCAATATCATATATCAGTAATAAACAATAAAACAGATTTTATAATTTAAAATATCAATGTATATATATGTATTCATTTTTAAAAATTATGTATAGTACTCAGGATCTATCAATCATCACATATCTATCATGTCATGAGTACAAAATAATAATTAAAATAAAAAGAACCAGAATTTGAAGGAATCCTGACCATCCTCATATTCCTATTTCTTTACACTGACATGAAATCATTTAACCACATATAATAAATTTAAAAAGCCCAGTAGGTCAAAAATTTACAACTAAATTTAAAGTATGATAAAGAAGCAATATGCATGTCATAGATCAAACCAAGCAGTATCATTCATATGATCATTGAATTCATATAAAAACAGTAAAATTAATATGTAGTGGTAATAAAATCTATTGTTAGTAAAACACTATGTTATGGAAGCCAATAAAATAATAAATCAATATGAGTGTCAAATTTATAAAGTAATCATTGTATCCATAATGCCAATTAATATAGAAATTATATAAAACATCAAATCAAATATCAATAAAAATTATTAAAATCATATTAATGTAGTAAAATTATATAAGAGTGTACCCATACTATGTAGATATTCTATATCACGTGCTCATTATATCACATACTTAATGTTAGTACAATGAATCAGTAGTATCAAATATTATCAGTATCTAAATCGATAACAATAACAATCCAATGACATGAGCAGTAAAATAATATAATAATAGTAAATCCATGCATTAATAATAAATATGTATAATAATAAGAACAATGCCTCAAGAACATGTAATTTAATAGTCACACTAAATAAGTAAGAAGTCCTAGATATCATGGTATTTTTCAGTATTATATAAGTACAAGTAAATCGTTGGCTCAATAAATAGAGTCGTTATTCTTTTCTCGTCGGCATAATAATCATCTCCTTATAACTCCCAATCATTATCACATGAATCAGTAGAGTATAACATCAAACTATAATATTTAAAGGAAAGCTCGTTGACCTACCATCATGTATAGGTCAATCAATCTCCAGCCAATGGGTCAATAATCTTTATTTATCCTTTATACATAAATTTTTTTAATTTAAACCCGCAGAGGGGCCTACGCGTTAATTTCAAAAATGAGGTTACAAAATCCTTAAAAGGATCCACAGACTCTCTAATGCTCGAATGAGCTACAATCAAAAAGTAAAAAAAAATCTACGAGCCCGTGGTTCCTTGTCCTAATAATACAATTTAAATAAAAGAGGCTACTAGGGCTGTGAGTAAACAACACCCAAAAAAGGAAGCTCAGAAGATTAGAGTTCAGCATCCACTTCCTGCTAAAATGAAAAAGTAAAAAGGAAGGCACTAAAAGAACCAACCAGAGAAATACCTGGATAACAAAGCATGTAGAGCACAAAAGAGTTGAATGTAACCTGCATGGGAATCTCCAAAAAGCCAAATTAGTGGATATGAAATTTAACAGAACAGAGAAACTGAACATGGGATAGTTGCAATCATCTAGAATAGAAGCAACCAGTAGCATGTTGCTGCAACTACTAACAGAAATGTTCAGGCAGCAACAAAATTGAGCCATAAAAGTATTAAGATTCCTCAGCTACACCTCATTAAACCAAAAGGCCATAATAGAAATAGCATGAGAGAAACAATCATGCGTATCAGGAGATAAAATAGAACATAAAAGAGAAGGAGGGTAGCCAGCATTCACCCAGTTGCGACCAAGAAACAAATTGACACAGTTGTTGTCACGACCCGACCCGAGACGAGACGAATCCCGTTCGTACCGGGCCGCGACAGAAAAACTAACCAGGATCTGGCTTTGGAATTTGCTTCAGAACTGAATCTTCCAAACATTTGAAACAAAATAGATAAACACAGAGCTACTAAAAACATCAAATGCAGCGGAACAAAAGATCTATCTTTTCTTTTCCTCAAAACAATCATCTACAAATACAGTATATGGCTTTTAGACAGAAAGAAAGACAGAACAGAAAAGCCATGACTGTACAAAAATCAAAAGGTACAAAACAATACCTATACTGATCAGACTCTGAAATCTATTCCTGGACTTCATTCCCTTTCCCAGAACCTGAAAACCACCAGAAAGCAAGGGTGAGCTCAACAGCTCAGCAAAGCAACAAACCTACAATCAAAATTCTCAGAATCTCAAAACCAACACATAAGATATATCCGTATAGAAATCAGAACAGAATCGGAACAGAACAAAATCGTATCAGAATCATATCAGAATCATATCATACAGATCGGAATCATATTCATATTGTACGAAAATCAGAATCAGATCTGCTTACAGAACAGACACGGAAATCAGAATCATATCAAATCAGATATCAGATATTTAATTAATAGCTAAATTCCCTGACACTGACTGAATCTCATAGGATCCAGGCCCCTTATGCCTCCCTTTGTGCTCACGACACCAGAACAGATGTGCATATAGCACCAGAATACATATATAGTGCTTATAGCACCTAAACAGATTTCCTCGGATCCGTAATAGAACAGATATCAGATTTCATATTGAGCTCATTTCAGATTTCCCAGACACTAACTGAATCTCATAGGATCCAGACCCCTTATAACTCCCTTTTTATAGTATATACAGATAGCATATCAAATCAGAAGAATTCCGGACAAATTAGAAATTACCCAAAAATCGAGCAGCACAACGGCAGTATACAGAATTTACATAATTTTCCTGAAAATAACAATTTACCAAATTTGCACAGAATATAAATATCAACATTTCAGAACATTTATTCTACTGCACAGAATTTCCAAGTTCACAGAAAAATCCAAACGACTAAAAACACAGTCGAATCAAAAATACCTGAACAAAAATCTTCAAAATATAGTCAAAACGTGCACACCCGGCACGACAACAATATACAGAAAGTTACACGGTAAAAATTGAACCAATCAAAAGATACGGACAAAAATCACTAACGGAAATAAAATCCGGAAAGAAAATATCGCCAAACACGAAGGTTCTGAAAATTTAGAAAGGCGGAATGTGCCTTACCTTGCGTACAGCAATATCCTAAACAGTCTCGTCAGACGAAAACGGCTCCGCGTCGCCCGAAAATCAACTTTTCCAAAGATGCCCTCAACTTTCTCTCTCCTCGGCTGAAATCAGATATTTTAAAATGTTTTTCTCTCTCTTCAAAACGACTGATTTCAGCTTTATAAAACTCAGATCGGCCCGGCCGATCGCCATATCGTCCCGGTACGATCCGACTAATTTGATCGTCCTGGATGGCTCCCAGGGCTATGCTCCGGCCGATATTTTGAACAGTGCCAATCGGCCTGACCGATGCCTCCATCGGCCTGGACGATGCTTACATGAAAACACCTGGAACAAATCTGGGCAATTTCTAGAGCAGCTTCTCAACTGATCGTCCCAGGACGATCCAAGATCGTCCTGGACGATCCTGGAGCAGATTTTGATATTACAATCTCCCCAACTCAAAAAAATATCGTCATCAAAATTATCCAATCCAAACTCAGTCAAAACAAGTACGGGTACGACTGTCTCATGTCAGACTCCTTCTCCCACGTGGCTTCCCGTGCAGTCCGGTGCTTCCACTAGACTTTAACCATCAGAATATGTTTATTTCTTAACTTTCGGACGTCGTACGCCAAAATTAACTCTAGCTCTTCCTTGTACGCCAGATTCTCCTGAATCTCAACCTCATCAGCAGATACCTTCTTCCCAGAGTCGGATACCCACTTCCTCAAAGTAGATACGTGAAACACATTATGCACGTCAGGCATCGAATCAGAAAGCAATAGTCGGTAAGCAGATTTTCCAATCCTTTCCAAAATTTCAAAAGGTCTAATATACCTTAGACTAAGCTTGCTCACCTGGCCAAATCTGCTCACACCCTTCATCGGGCTGACTTTGACATACACAAAGTCGCCAACTTGAAACTCGACAAACCTGTGCTTCTGATTGTAATACTTCTACTGTCGATCCTGAGCGGCTTTCAATCTTTCTTTTATCAAACTGATCTTCTGAACAGTTTCCTCAACAAAAGTGGCACCCAAAGCCTGTCTATCTCCGACCTCCGTCAGAGTCAAAGGAGTACGACACTTCCTTCCATACAGAGCCTCGTACGGTGCCATACCGATACTGGACTGAAAACTGTTGTTGTAAGCAAACTCAATCAGCGGGATATGATCCTCCCAGCTTCCGCCAAAGTCCAGAACACAAAGCCTCAACAGATCTTCCAGTACCTGAATAGTCCTCTCAGACTGTCCGTCGGTCTGAGGATGAAAGGCTGTACTGAAATGCAGTTTCGTACCCAAGCCTTGCTGAATGCCTTTCCAAAGTCTGAAAGTAAACCGTCCATCTCGATCAGAAACAATCACGCGAGGCACACCATGCAATCAGACTATCTCCTTAACATATAACTGTGCCAAACGATCCACCGGATCGGTCTGCCTGATCGGAAGAAAATGGGCGGACTTCGTCAATCGATCTACAACCACCCAAATGGCTTCGTGCCCTTGTCTAGATCGAGGAAAACCCATCGCAAAGTCCATCGTTACCTCCTCCCATTTCCACTCAGGGATAGGCAACGACTGCAACAGTCCACCTAGTCGCTGATGCTCTACCTTCGCATCTCGACACAAACTCTACTACATCTTTCTTCATCCCAGGCCACCAGAACAAAAGCTTCATATCAGCATACATCTTACCACTGCCTGGATGTACAGTGTAGCCTGTATGATGAGATTCATATAGAATCTTCTGCCTCAAATCTCCAAACACAGGTACCCACAACCTGTTCTTACAGAAAATAGCATCAGAATCAGAAATTCTAAGTTCAGGAGTCTTACCAGATCCAATCTGGGCAATCAACTTCGAATAATCAGAATCTGACTTCTGGGCTTCCTGAATCCTTGTCTCCAAAGAAGACTGAATGCTCATCTGAGCTAACTCCAAACCACCGGAGGGAATCACCTCCAACTGCAATCGTTCCATATCACGTATCAGGAAATCATCAAAAGTAAGCTGAATACCTGATAATCCAGAAGACTTCCTGCTCAGAGCATCCGCTACCACATTCACCTTCCCAGGCTGGTACTGAATAGTCAAATCATAGTCCTTGATCAACTCGAGCCATCTTCTCTATCTCAGATTCAGATCCTTCTGAGTAAAAATGTACTTCAGGTTCTTATGATCAGTAAAGATCTCACATCTGACGCCATACAGATAATGACGTCAAATCTTCAAAGCAAACACAATAGCAGCTAATTCAAAATCATGCGTTAGGTAATTCTTCTCATGTGGTTTCAACTGTCTCGAAGCATAAGAAATTACCTGACCATGCTGCATCAGGACACATCACAGTCCTTTCAGTGAAGCATCACTGAACACTTGAAAACCTTCCGTACCTGACGGAAGTGCTAGTACCGGAGCTGAAGTCAGACAATCCTTCAATCTCTGAAAACTCGCCTCACACTCCGGTGTCCAAACAAAAGGAACTGATTTCTGCGTCAGTCTCGTCAGAGGCGTTGAAATTTGTGAAAATCCTTTCATAAATTTCCTGTAATACCCGGCCATGCCCAAGAAACTACGTACCTCAAATATCGTAGTCGGCATTGGTCAATCAGTAACTGCCTGAATCTTTTGGGGATCTACAGAAATGCCTTCTCCGCTAATCACATGCCCCAGAAATGAAATGCTCTTCAACCAGAATTCACACTTGGAGAACTTGGCATACAACTGATGCCTCCTCAATGTCTCCAATACAATCCTCAAATGTCTGGCATGATCATCCTCAGATGCAGAATATACCAGAATATCGTCAATGAAGACGATCACAAACTGATCCAAATACTCCATGAATACTCGGTTCATCAGATCCATGAAAATAGCGGGCGCGTTGGTTACCCCAAAAGGCATAACCTAGAACTCATAGTGTCCGTACCGAGTACTGAAAGCTGTCTTCACCACATCAGCTTCCTTCACCTTCACCTGATAGTATCTGGATCTCAAATCAATCTTCAAAAATACCGAAGATCCGGAAAGCTGATCAAACAAGTCGTCAATCCGAGGCAAAGGATACTTGTTCTTGATAGTGACCTTGTTCAAATCTCTGTAATCAATACACATACGGAGTGTCCCGTCCTTCTTCTTCACAAACAAAACAGGTGCTCCCCAGGGCGAAACACTAGGACGGACAAATCCTCTGTCAACCAACTCCTGAAGTTGAACTTTCAGCTCAGAAAGTTCTTTCGGTGCCATCCTGTACGGAGCTTTTGATATCGGAGCGGTACCCGGAAAAACATCGATAGAGAACTCCACATCTCTATCCGGAGGTAAACCAACCAACTACTCAGGAAAAACATCAGCAAACTCCCGTACCACTGGGATCTCAGAAACAGAACCAACCTCTAGGTTCAGATCCCGCACCGAAGCCAAAAATACTGGGCATCCCTTCTTCCACATTCTGCTCACTTTCAACACAGAAACCAGACTGGAGAGAACACCTCGTAATCCCTGAAATACAACTCTCTCTCCAGCCACAAACAAACTCACTCACTTCTTCAGACTATCTATCTGGGCCTCATACCGACTCAGTCAATCCATGCCCAGAATCATATCATATGAAGAAATCGGCAACAGAATCAAATTTGATTTCCACTCTTGCCAGAAATCTCAATCTCACAAAAACAAAATTGCCGAGCAATCAAAGAACTTCCAGCCGGTAAAATCACGGAAAGCGAAACCGGAAGTAAAATGGAATCCAAACGTAAAGCCTCAAAACAGCGTTCGGACAAAAAAGAGTGACTCGCTCCAGAGTCAAACAAAACACGACAGGGCTGATCATAAATATAAATCGTACCTGTCACAACATCGGGAGCATCACGAGCCTCTTGCTGACTCAAGCTGTAAACTCGTGGCTGAACTGGAGCAGGAGCTGAAGCAACAAAACTACTCTGCTCCCTCTGAACCGTAGGTAGTCTCCGTGGTCCAGAACTAGAACTATCACCTCTACCAGAAAATCCCTCAGGACGAGGAGGAACAGTCCTCGGTCTCCCTGCTGCTAAACCGGCAGGTCTGACAAAGCCCTCAGATCGGAACTCAGAACGCTGATCAAATCCCATATGTGGACACTCTGCAATCTGATGTCCTGGCTGACCACATCGGAAGCACAGACCAGCCATCCTGTAGCACTGGCCAAAGTGTCGTCATCCACAGTTCTGGCACACAGGTGCCGTACTGACTGATCCAGAACTCGTCGTACTAGTAGCAGTACCAGACGACCCTCCGCTCCTACTGGAGTCTCCAGATCATGAGCCAGAAACAAATATCCTCTTCCCAGAAGGAACCACTGCCAGAAGCCTCACCCCCGAATCTCTTCTTACTCGCAGTCCACCGCTGCTGAGTAGCCATCAGGTCATTCTCTATCAGTCGAGCTCGCTCCACAAGCTCAGAGAAGTTAGTGATCCGAAACGGTATCAGGGGCTGCCTCAAGGTATCTCGTAATCCCCTCAGAAATCTGTAACACCTCTCAGCAGAAGTGCTAACCAGCTGCGGAGCGTACCTGACTAATGCAGTAAACTCAGTCTCATACTGCATCACCATCTTGCTCTCCTGAACAAGTCTTAGAAAAGTCTCCTGCATCTGCTGTCGTGCAGAAGGGGGAACGAACCAATCCCGAAACACTTCAGTGAACTCTTCCCAAGTGATCAGAGAGTTCAGTCTGCCCTGAAATCTGGCCTCCTGCTGGCCAACCCACCAGTGCTCAGCTTCTCCATCCAACAGAAACACTGCTAACGGAACCTTCCTATCCGCAGGACACTGCATCCCGTCAAAGGTCTTCTCTAACCTCCTCAGACACTCCTCAGCAGCTCTGGGCTCAACAGCGCCCTCAAACCTCGGAGGTTTCAACCTCAAAAACAACTGCAAATGTCTGACAAGATCATCAGATCGGACAGTAGAAGCTCTGCTCTGAGACTCGCTCATCATCTGAGCAACAAGTGTAGCAAACTATGAAAGCATGTCATCACCGACAACTGGGGCTGTACTCCCCACTGGTGCTGCCTGACTAGAACTCTGCCCGTCTGTCATGTCTGGGTCTGGCTGATCCATACAGAAAAATCCAGAAAATCTGGAAAACTATCAGAAAAACAACACAATAAAAAGCCGAACAAACCAAAACTACCCCCCAGACAGACTCACTGATCACTTCCTATAGCTCTGTTTCACACAATCCCAAATTCCAAAACCATTGCTCTGATACCACTAAAGTTGTCACGACCCGACCCGAGACGAGACGGATCCCGTTCGTACCGGGCCGCGAGAGAAAAACTAACCAGGATCTGGCTTTGGAATTTGCTTCAGAACTGAATCTTCCAAACATTTGAAACAAAACAGACAATCACAGAGCTACTAAAAACATCAAATGCAGCGGAACAAAAGATCTATCTTTTCTTTTCCTCAAAACAATCATCTATAAATACATTATATGGCTTTTAGACAGAAAGAAAGATAGAACAGAAAAGCCATGACTGTACAAAAATCAAAAGGTACAAAATAATACCCATACTGATCAGACTCTGAAATCTATTCCTGGACTTCCTTCCCTTTCCCAAAACCTGAAAACCACCAGAAAGCAAGGGTGAGCTCAACAGCTCAGCAAAGCAACAAACCTCCAATCAAAATTTTCAGAATCTCAAAACCAACACATCAAATAAATCCGTATAGAAATCAGAACAGAACAAAATCGTATCAGAATCATATCAGAATCATATCATACAGATCGAAATCATATTCATATCGTACAAAAATCAGAATCAGATCTGCTTACAGAACAAACACGAAAATCAGAATCATATCAAATCAGATATAAGATATTTAATTAATAGCTAAATTCCCTGATACTGACTGAATCTCATAAAATCCAGGCCCCTTATGCCTCCCTTTGTGCTCACGGCACCAGAACAAATGTGCATATAGCACCAGAATACATATATAGTGCTTATAACACCTAAACAGATTTCATCGGATCCGGAACAGAACAGATATCAGATTTCATATTGAGCTCATTTCAAATTTCCCAGACACTAACTGAATCTCATAGGATCTAGGCCCCTTATAACTCCCTTTTTATAGCATATATAGATAGCATATCAAATCAGAAGAATTCCGGACAAATCAGAAATTACCCAAAAATCGGGCAGCACAACGGCAATATACAGAATTTACACAATTTTCCTGAAAATAACAATTTACCAAATTTGCACAGAATATAGATATCAACATTTCAGAACATTTATTCTACTGCACAGAGAATTTCCAAATTCACAGAAAAATCCAGTCGACTAAAAACAAAGTCGAATCAAAAATACCCGAACAAAAATCTTCAAAATATAGTCAAAACGTGCACACCCGGTACGGCAACAATATACTGAAAGTTACACGGTAAAAACTGAACCAATCAAAAGATACGGACGAAAATCACTAACGGAAATAAAATCCGGACAGAAAATATCGCCAAACACGACGGTTCTGAAAATTAAGAAAGGCGGAATGTGCCTTACCTTGCGTACAGCAATATCCTGAACAGTCTCGTCGGACGAAAATGGCTCCGCGTCGCCCGAAAATCAACTTTTCTAAAGATGCCCTCGACTTTCTCTCTCCTCGGCTGAAATCAGATATTTTAAAATGTTTTTCTCTCTCTTCAAAACGACTGATTTCAGCTTTATAAAACTCAGATCGGCCCGGCCGATCGCCATATCGTCCCGGGACAATCCGACCAATTTGATCATCCTGGATGGCTCCCAAGGCTATGCTCCGGCCGATATTTTGAACAGTACCAATCGGCCTGACCGATGCCTCCATCGGCCTGGACGATGCTTACAGGAAAACACCTGGAACAAATCTGGGCAATTTCTGGAGCAGCTTCTCAACTGATCGTCCCAGGACGATCCCAGATCGTCCTGGATAATCCTGGAGCAGATTTTGATATTACAATCTCCCCAACTCAAAAAAATGTCGTCCTCGACATTATCCAATTCAAACTCAGTCAAAACAAGTACGGCTACGACTGTCTCATGTCAGACTCCTTCTCCCACGTGGCTTCCCGTGCAGTCCGGTGCTTCCACTAGACTTTAACCATCGGAATCTGTTTATTTCTTAACTTTCGGACGTCGTACACGAAAATCAACTCTGGCTCTTCCTTGTACGCCAGATTCTCCTGAATCTGAACCTCATCAGCAGATACCTTCTTCCCAGAGTCGGATACCCACTTCCTCAGAGTGGATACGTGAAACACATTATGCACGTCAGGCATCGAATCAGAAAGCAATAGTCGGTAAGCAGATTTTCCAATCCTTTCCAAAATTTCAAAAGGTCCAACATACCTTGGACTAAGCTTGCTCACCTGGCCAAATCTGCTCACACCCTTCATCGGGCTGACTTTGACATACACAAAGTCGCCAACTTGAGACTCGACAAACCTGTGCTTCTGATTGTAATACTTCTGCTGTCAATCCTGAGCGGCTTTCAATCTTTCTTTTATCAAACTGATCTTCTGAACAGTTTCCTCAACAAAAGCGGCACCCAAAGCCTGTCTATCTCCGACCTCCGTCAGAGTCAAAGGAGTACGGCACTTTCTGCCATACAGAGCCTCGTACGGTGCCATACCGATACTGGACTGAAAACTGTTGTTATAAGCAAACTCAATCAGCGGGATATGATCCTCCCATCTTCCACCAAAGTCCAGAACACAAAGCCTCAACAGATCTTCCAGTACCTGAATAGTCCTCTCAGACTGTCCGTCGGTCTGAGGATGAAAGGCTGTACTGAAATGCAGTTTCGTACCCAAGCCTTGCTGAATGCCTTTCCAAAGTCTGGAAGTAAACCGTCCATCTCGATCAGAAACAATCACGTGAGGCACACTGTGCAATCTGACTATCTCCTTAACATATAACTGTGCCAAACGATCCACCGGATCGATCTGCCTGATCGGAAGAAAATGGGCGGACTTCGTCAATCGATCTACAACCACCCAAATGGCGTCGTGCCCTTGTCTAGATCGAGGAAAACCCATCGCAAAGTTTATCGTTACCTCCTCATATTTCCACTCAGGGATAGGCAACGACTGCAACAGTCCACCTAGTCGTTGATGCTCTGCCTTCACCAATTGACAGGCTTCGCATCTCGACACAAACTCTACTAAATCTTTCTCCATCCCAGGCCACAAGAACAAAAGCTTCATATCAGCATACATCTTACCACTGCCTGGATGTACAGTGTAGCCTGAATGATGAGATTCGTACAGAATCTTCTGCCTCAAATCTCCAAACACAGGTACCCACAACCTGTTCTTACAGAAAATAGCACCAGAATCAGAAATTCGAAGTTCAGGAGTCTTACCAGATCCAATCTGGGCAATCAACTTCGAATAATCAGAATCTGACTTCTGGGCTTCCTGAATCCTTATCTCCAAAGAAGACTGAATGCTCATCTGAGCTAACTCCAAACCACTAGAGGGAATCACCTCCAACTGTAATCGTTCCATATCACGTATCAGGAAATCATCAAAAGTAAGCTGAATACCTGATAATCCAGAAGACTTCCTTCTCAGAGGATCCGCTACCACATTCGCCTTCCCAGGCTGGTACTGAATAGTCAAATCATAGTCCTTGATCAACTCGAGCCATCTTCTCTGTCTCAGATTCAGATCCTTCTGAGTAAAAATGTACTTCAGGCTCTTATGAACAGTAAAGATCTCACATCTGACGCCATACAGATAATGACGTCAAATCTTCAAAGCAAACACAACAGCAGCTAATTCCAAATCATGCGTTGGGTAATTCTTCTCATGTGGTTTCAACTATCTCGAAGCATAAGAAATTACCTGTCCATGCTGCATCAGGACACATGCCAGTCCTTTCAGTGAAGCATCACTGAACACTTGAAAACCTTCCGTACTTGACGGAAGTGCTAGTACCGGAGCTGAAGTCAGACAATCCTTCAATCTCTGAAAACTCGCCTCACACTCCGGTGTCCAAATAAAAGGAACTGATTTCTACGTCAGTCTCGTCAGAGGCGTTGAAATTTGTGAAAATCCTTTCACAAATTTCCTGTAATACCCGGCCATGCCCAAGAAACTACGTACCTCAAATATCGTAGTCGGCCTTGGCCAATCAGCAACTGCCTGAATCTTCTGGGGATCTACAGAAATGCCTTCTCCGCTAATCACATGCCCCAGAAATGAAATGCTCTTCAACCAGAATTAACACTTGGAGAACTTGGCATACAGCTGATGCCTCCTCAAGGTCTCCAACACAATCCTCAAATTTTTGGCATGACCATCCTCAGATGCATAAAATACCAGAATATCGTCAATGAAGATGATCACAAACAGATCCAAATACTCCCTGAATACTCGGTTCATCAGATCCATGAAAATAGCGGGCGCGTTGGTTACCCCAAAAGGCATAACCAAGAACTCATAGTGCCCGTACCGAGTACTGAAAGCTGTCTTCACCACATCAGCTTCCTTCACCTTCACCTGATAGTATCCGGATCTCAAATCAATCTTCGAAAATACCGAAGATCCGAAAAGCTGATCAAACAAGTCGTCAATCCGAGGCAAAGGATACATGTTCTTGATAGTGACCTTGTTCAAATCTCTATAATCAATACACATACGGAGTGTCCCGTCCTTCTTCTTCACAAACAAAACAGGTGCTCCCCAGAGCGAAACACTAGGACGGACAAATCCTCTGTCAACATACTCCTGAAGTTGAACTTTTAGCTCAGAAAGTTCTTTCGGTGCCATCCTGTACGGAGCTTTTGATATCAGAGCGGTACCTGGAAAAACATCGATAGAGAACTCCACATCTCTATCCGGAGGTAAACCAACCAACTCCTCAGGAAAAACATTAGCAAACTCCCGTACCACTGGGATCTCAAAAACAGAACCAACCTCCAGGTTCAGATCCCCCACCGAAGCCAAAAACACTGGGCATCCCTTCTTCCACATTCTGCTCACTTTCAACACAGAAACTAGACTTGAGAGAACACCTCGTAATCTCTGAAATACAACTCTCTCTCCAGCCACAAACAAACTCACTCGCTTCTTCAGACAATCTATCTGGGCCTCATACTGACTCAGCCAATCCATGCCCAGAATCACATCATATGAAGAAATCGGCAACAGAATTAAACTTGATTTCCACTTCTTGCCAGAAATCTCAATCTTACAAAAATAAAATTGCCGAGCAATCAAAGGACTTCCAGCTGGTAAAATCACGGAAAGCGAAACCGGAAGTAAAATGGAATTCAAACGTAAAGCCTCAAAATAGCATTCGGACAAAATAGAGTGACTCGCTCTAAAGTCAAACAAAACACGACAGGGCTGATCAGAAATATAAATCGTACATGTCACAACATCGGGAGCATCACGAGCCTCTTGCTGACTCAAGCTGTAAACTCGTGGCTGAACTGGAGCAGGAGCTGAAGCAACAAAACTACTCTGCTCCCTCTGAACCGTAGGTGGTCTCCGTGGTCCAGAACTAGAACTACCACCTCTACCAGAAAATCCCTCAGGGCGAGGAGGAACAGTCCTCAGTCTCCATGCTGCTGAACCGGCAGGTCTGACAAAGCCCTCAGATCGGAACTCAGAACGCTGATCAAATCCCATATGTGGACACTCTGCAATCCGATGTCCTGGCTGACCACATCGGAAGCACAGACCAGCCATCCTGTAGCACTGGCCAAAGTGTTGTCATCTACAGTTCTGGCACACAGGTACCGTACTGACTGATCCAGAACTCGTCGTACTAGTAGCAGTACCAGACGACCCTCCGCTCCTCCTGGAGTCTCCAGATCCTGAGCCAGAAACAAATCTCCTCTTCCCAGAGGAACCACTGCCAGAAGCCTCACCCCCGAATCTCTTCCTACTCGCAGTCCACCGCTGCTGAGTAGCCATCAGGTCATTCTCTATCAGTCGAGCTCACTCCACAAGCTCAGAGAAGTCAGTGATCCGAAACAGTATCAGGGGCTGCCTCAAGGTATCTCATAATCCCATCAGAAATCTGTAACATCTCTCAGCAGAAGTGCTAACCAGCTGCGGAGCGTACCTGGCTAATGCAGTAAACTCAGCCTCATACTGCATCACCGTCTTGCTCCCCTGAACAAGTCTCAGAAAAGTCTCCTGCATCTGCTGTCGTGCAGAAGGGGGAACGAACCAATCCCGAAACACTTCAGTGAACTCTTCCCAAGTGATCAAAGAGTTCAGTCTGCCCTGAAATCTGGCCTCCTGCTGGCCAACCCACCTGTGCTCAGCCTCTCCATCCAACAGAAACACTGCTAACGGAACCTTTCTATCCGCAGGACACTGCATCCCGTCAAAGGTCTTCTCTAACCTCCTCAGCCACTCCTCAGCAGCTCTGGGCTCAACAGCGCCCTCAAACCTTGGAGGTTTCAACCTCAAAAACAACTGCAAATGTCTGACAAGATTATCAGATCGGATAGTAGAAGCTCTGCTCTGAGACTCGCTCATCATCTGAGCAACAAGTGTAGCAAACTGTGAAAGCGTGTCAGCACCGACCACTGGGGCTGTACTCCCCACTGGTGCTGCCTGATGTTTTGATTAAAAAAAAATATGATTTAAATATATAGTTTTGAAAATGTATTAATTTTCTTTGGGAAAGATTAATTTTTAAATTTTAGTTTTGAAATCGAACACAACATTAGGAAAGATATATCATCTCAAACGGAAAGAATATCATTCACTAATTGGTTCGAATTTCAAAGTTTTAAAATTATCCAAGTTATCGTAGTCGAACTCATGAGAGACAGCATATGATCTTGAAAGATCAAAATTATGTTCAATCAATTGTTCAACGACAATAAGTTGAATAAGAGACCGTTAATTTCTTAATCAAAATCACAATAAAAATTGATATATCTCTCCGAGGAAAGAAGTTATCAATCGCTATTGATCGTTTGAAAATAGAGTTAACGATCGCTGAAATTTGAATTTTCCCAAAGATAATTGATCAAAAGTTTTGAAAAATTGATTTTAAAAATAAGTTCTAGATTTCAAAATCTCCTACGAGCGCAAGCCCTCGTAGTTAATTACATTGTAGGAAAATTCGAATTTTCCTACGAAAACTCTCGATTAAAATAGCGGTAGAAATTTTATTTAGATTTTCAAAGATCGATATCAAAGAAGACAAATGGTAGGAATTTTCAAATGGGATTGGTTCAATGTTGAGCACTTATTTCTGGAGTCAAAGGAAGAAGTGTAGGAGGTGTTTTGAGATTCTGAATTACATCAGAAACACCCTAGTCTATCCTAATTATTGGGCTCGAATTTGATTGAAAGTTATTTAAGTTTAAATGGTCAATTTTATTAGAGAGTTGGGACTTATATTCTCGATCACCAGATCGGGAGAATGCCCAGGAGGTAAGGGTGAAGACTAACCTACCAAGTGGGTATGACGTCCCCGGTCAAGATCCCATGGTTTTCCATCGTCCCGGGTTTGTCGATATCCTTAACCTACTTAGTCGAGTGCCGACCAGAGGATCCTTGTTAGCAACCATGGGTTACCTCATTCAAGGGGACCTCGTAGGCCAAGGGGCTGGGGACCTAATCCTAGGCTGACAAACAGGAAGTGCACAGGTCTGCGGACAGTGAACTTGTCACGACCCGACCCGAGACGAGACGGATCCCATCCGCACCGGGCCGCGACGGAGCAGCAGACACTAACCAGGATCTAGCTTTGGAATTTGGTTCGGAACTGAATCTTCCAAATTATTCTAAACAACACAATAAAAACACAGAGCTACTAAAAACATCAAATGCAGTGGAACAAAACATCTATCTTTTCATTTCTTCAAAATAATCATCTATAAATACAGTACATGGCTTTTAGACAGAAAGAAAGACAGAACAGAAAAGCCATGACTGTACAAAAATCAAAAGTACAAAAGTACCTATACGGATCAGACTCTGAACTAATCCTGGACTTCCTTCCCTTTCCCAGAACCTGAAAACCACCAGAAAGCAAGGGTGAGCTCAACAGCTCAGTAAAGCAACAAACCTCCAATCAAAATCCTCAGAATCGCAAAACCAAAACATCAGACAAATCCGTAGAGAAATCAGAATGGAATCGGACAAATATCAAATCAAACAGAACTGTACGGAAACAGAAGTCATATCAAATCAGAAATAGAACAGATCAGACATATCAGATCAACAGAATCAGAATCGTACAGATCATATCAGAACAGAACAAATCATATCAGAACATATAGCAGATATTTAATTAATAGCTAAATTCCCTGACACTGACTGAATCTCATAGGATCCAGGCCCCTTATGCCTCCCTTTGTGCACACGGCACTAGAACAGATCAGATGTGCTTATAGCACCAGAATACATATATAGTGCATATAACACCTAAACAGATTTTCCTCGGATCTGGAACATAACAGATATCAGATTTCATATTGAGCTCATTTCAGATTTCCCAGACACTAACTGAATCTCATAGGATCCAGGCCCCTTATAACTCCCTTTTTATAGCATATACAGATAGCATATCAATTCAGAGAAAATCCGGACAAATCAGAAATTACCCAAAAATCGGGCAGCACAACGGCAGTATACAGAATTTACACAATGTTCCTGAAAATCAAATTTCACCAAATTCGCACAGAATACAGATATCAACATTTCAGAACCTTTATTCTACTGCGCAGATAATTTTCAATTTCACAGAAAAATCCAGTCGACTAAAAACACAGTCGAATCAAAAATACCCGGACAAAAATCTTCAAAATATAGTCAAAATGTGCACACCCGGCACGACAACGATATACAAAAAGTTACGCGGTAAAAACTGAACCGATCAAAAGATACGGACAAAAATCACGAACGAAAATCAATTCCGGACAGATAATACCGCCAAACTCGACGGTTCTGAAAATTGAGAAAGGTGGAATGTGCCTTACCTCGTGCACAGCAATTTCCTCAACAGTCTCTTCGAACGAAAATGGCTCCGCGTCTTCCCGAAATCAACTTTTCTAAATTTCTCTTTTTCTCTCTCCTCAGAACAGAAAATCAGATATTTTAAAAAATCTTTTCTCTCTCTTCAAAACGACTGATTTCCTTTAAGTAATACTCAGATCGGCCCGGCCGATCGCCACATCGTCCCGGGACGATCCGACCAAAAGGATCGTCCTGGAATCCTCCCAGGGCTGTTGTCTGGCCGATATTTTCTACAGTAACTATCGGCCTGGCCGATGTCTCCAATCGGCCTGGATGATGCCTACAGAAAATCACCTGGAGCAAAACTGGGCAAATTCTGGAGCTTCATTTCAACTGATCGTCCCAGGACGATCCCAGATCGTCCTGGATGATACTGGAGCAGTTCTTGATATTACAATCTCCCCAACTCAGAAAAATGTCATCCTCAACATTATCCAATCCAAACTCAGTCAAAACAAGTATGGGTACGACTGTCTCATGTCAGACTCCTTCTCCCAAGTCGCTTCCCGTGCAGTCCGGTGCTTACACTGGACTTTAACCATCGGAATCTGTTTATTTTCTAACTTCTGGACGTCGTACGCCAAAATCAACTCTGGCTCTTCCTTGTACGCCAGATTCTCCTGAATCTCAACCTCATCAGCTGATACCTTCTTCCCAGAGTCAGATACCCACTTCCTCAGAGTGGATACGTGAAACACGTTATGTACATCAGGCATAGAATCAGAAAGCAATAACTTGTAAGCAGCTTTTCCAATCCTTTCCAGAATTTCAAAAGGTCAAACATACCTTGGACTAAGCTTGCTTACCTGACCAAATCTGCTCACACCTTTCATCGGGCTTACTTTGACATACACAAAGTCACCAACTTGAAACTCGACAAACCTATGCTTCTGATTGTAATATTTCTGCTGTCGATCTTGAGCAGCTTTCAATCTTTCTTTAATCAAACTGATCTTCTGAGCAGTTTTATCAGCAAAAGTGGCCCCCAAAGCCAGTCTATCTCCGACCTCCGTCAGAGTCAAAGGAGTACGTCACTTCCTGCCATACAGAGCCTCATACGGTGCCATACCGATACTGGACTGAAAACTGTTGTTATAAGTAAACTCAATCAGCGGGATATGGTCTTCCCAGCTTCCGCCAAAGTCCAGAACACAAAGTCTCAACAGGTCTTCCAGCACCTGAATAGTCCTCTCAGACTGTCCGTCGGTCTGAGGATGAAAGGCTGTACTGAAATGCAGTTTCGTACCTAAGCCTTGCTGAATGCCTTTTCCAAAGTCTGGAAGTAAAACGTCCATCTTGATCAGAAACAATCACGCGAGGCACACCGTGCAATCTGACTATCTCCTTCACATATACCTGTGCCAAGCGATCAACTGAATCCATCTGTCTAATCGGAAGAAAATGGGCGGATTTCGTCAATCGATCCACAACCACCCAAATGGCGTCATGCCCTTGTCTAGATCGAGGAAAACCCATCGCGAAGTCCATCGTTACCTCCTCCCATTTCCACTCAGGGATAGGCAACGACTGCAACAGTCCACCTGGTCGCTGATGCTCTGCCTTCACCAACTGACAGGCTTCGCATCTCGACACAAACTCTGCACATCTTTCTTCATTCCAGGCCACCAAAACAAAAGCTTCATATCAGCGTACATCTTACCACTGCCTGGATGTACAGTGTAGCCTGAATGATGAGATTCGTACAGAATCTCCTGCCTCAAATCCCCAAACACAGGTACCCACAACCTGTTCTTACAGAAAATAGCACCAGAATCAGAAATTCGAAGTTCAGGAGTCTTACCAGATCCAATCTGTGCAATCAACTTCGAATAGTCAGAATCTGACTTCTGGGCTTCCTGAATCCTTGTTTCCAAAGTAGACTGAATACTCATCTGAGCTAATTCCAAACCACTGGAGGAAATCACCTCCAGCTGCAATCGCTCCAAATCACGTATCAGAAACTCATCACAAGTAAGCTGAATACCTGATAATCCAGAAGACTTTCTGCTCAGAGCATCCGCTACCACATTCGCCTTACCAGGCTGATACTGAATAGTCAAATCATAGTCCTTGATCAACTCGAGCCATCTTCTCTGTCTCAGATTCAGATCCTTCTGAGTAAAAATGTACTTCAGGCTCTTATGATCAGTAAAGATCTCACATCTGACGCCATACAGGTAATGACGCCAAATCTTCAAAGCAAAAACTACTGCAGCTAACTCCAAATCATGCGTCGGGTAATTCTTCTCATGTGGTTTTAACTGTCTCGAAGCATAAGCAATTACCTGACCATGCTGCATCAGGACACAACCCAGTCCTTTCAGTGAAGCATCACTGAACACCTGAAAACCTTCCGTACCTAACGGAAGTGCGAGTACTAGAGCTGAAATCAAACAATCCTTCAATCGCTGAAAACTCGCCTCACACTCCGATGTCCAAACAAAAGGTACTGACTTCTAAGTCAGTCTCGTCAGAGGCGTCGAAATCTGTGAAAATCCTTTCACAAATTTCCTATAATACCCGGCCATGCCCAAGAAACTACATACCTCAAATACCGTAGTCGGCCTTAGCCAATCAGCAACTGCCTGAATCTTCTGGGGATCTACAGAAATGCCTTCTCCGCTAATCACATGTCCCAGAAAAGAAATGCTCTTCAGCCAGAATTCACACTTGGAGAACTTGGCATACAGCTGATGCCTCCTCAAAGTCTCCAACACAATCCTCAAGTGTCTGGCATGTTCATTCTCAGATGCAGAATATATCAGAATATCGTCAATGAAGACGATCACAAACTGATCCAAATACTTCCTGAATACTCGGTTCATCAAATCCATGAAAATAGCAGGCGCGTTGGTTACCCCAAAAGGCATAACCAAGAACTCGTAGTGCCCGTACAGAGTACTGAAAGCGGTCTTCACCACATCAGCTTCCTTTACCTTCACCTGATAATATCCGGATCGCAAATCAATCTTCGAAAATACTGAAGATCCGGAAAGCTGATCAAACAAGTCATCAATCCGAGGCAAAGGATACTTGTTCTTGATCGTGACCTTGTTCAAATCTCTGTAATCAATACACATACGGAGTGTACCATCCTTCTTCTTCACAAACAGAACAGGTGCTCCCCAGGGCGAAACACTAGGACGTACAAAACCTCTGTCAACCAACTCCTGAAGCTGAACTTTCAACTCATAAAGTTCTTTCGGTGCCATCCTGTACGGAGCTTTCGATATCGGAGCGGAACCCGGAAAAACATCGATAGAGAACTCCACATCTCTATCCGTAGGTAACCCAACCAACTCCTCAGGAAAAACATCAACAAACTCCCGCACCACTGAGATCTTAGAAACAGAACCAACCTCTAGGTTCAGATCCCGCACCGAAGCCAAAAATACTGGACATCCCTTCTTCCACATCCTGCTCACCTCCAACACAGAAACCAGACTGGAGAGAACACCTCGTAATCCCTGAAATACAACTCTCTCTCCAGCCACAAGCAAACTCACTTGCTTCTTCAGACAGTCTATCTGGGCTTCATACTGACTCAGCCAATCCATGCCCAGAATCACATCATACGAAGAAATCGGCAACCGAATCAAACTTGATTTCCACTTCTTGCCAGCAATTTCAATCTCACACAAACAAAACTATTGAGCAATCAAAGGATTCCCAGCCGATAAAATCACAGACAAAGAAACCGATAAAACCATCGAATCCAAATGTAAAATCTCAAAACAGTGCTCAGACAGAAAAGAATGACTCGCTCCAAGGTCAAACAAAACACGACAGGGCTGATCAGAATTATAAATCGTACCTGTCACAACATCGGGAGCATCTCGAGCCTCCTGCTGACTCAGACTGTAAACTCGGGGCTGAACTGGAACAGGAGCTGAAGCAACAGAACTACTCTGCTCTCTCTGAATCGTAGGTGGTCTCCGTGGAGCAGAACTAGAATCACCACCTCTACCAATAAATCCCTCAGGGCGTGGAGGAACAGTCATCGGTCTTCCTGCTGCTGAACTGACAGGTCTAACAGAGCCCTCAGATCGCTGATCAAATCCCATCTGTGGACACTCTGCAATCCGATGTCCTGACTGACCACATCGGAAGCACAGACCAGCCATCCTGTAGCACTGGCCAAAGTGTCGTCGTCCATAGTTCTGGCACACAGGTGCCGAACTGACTGATCCAGAACTCGTCGTACTGGTAGCAGTACCAGACGACCCTCCGCTCCTTCTGGAATCTCCAGATCCAGAACCAGAAACAAATCTCCTATTCCCAGAGGAACCACTGCCAGATGCCTCGCCTCCAAACCTCTTCCTACTCGCAGTCCACCGCTGCTGAGTAGCCATCAGATCATTCTCTATCAGACGAGCTCGCTCCACAAGCTCAGAGAAGTCGGTGATCTGGAACGGTATCAGGGGCTGCCTCAAAGTATCTCGCAATCCCCTCAGAAATCTGTAACACCTCTCAGCAGAAGTGCTAACCAGCTGCGGAGCGTACCTGGTTAATGCAGTAAACTCAGCCTTGTACTGCATCACCGTCTTGCTCCCCTGAACAAGCCTCAGAAAATTCTCCTGCATCTGCTGTCGTGCAGAAGGAGGAACAAACCAGTCTCGGAATACCTCAGTGAACTCTTCCCAAGTAATCAAAGAGTTCAGTCTGCCTTGAAATCTGGCTGCCTGCTGGCCTTCCCACCAGTGCTCAGCCTCTCCGTCCAACAGAAAAATAGCTAACGCTACCTTCCTGTCTGACGGACACTACATTCCGTCAAAAGTCTTCTCAGATCTCCTTAGCCACTCCTCGGCTGCTCTGAGCTCAACAGCGCCCTCAAACCTCGGAGGTTTCAACCTCAAAAATAACTGCAAATGTCTATCCAGGTCATCAGATCGAACAGTAGAAGCTCTACTCTGAGTCTCGCTCATCATCTGAGCAACGAGTGAAGCAAACTGTGAAAGCGTATCAGCATCGACCACTAGGGCTGTACTCCCCACTGGTGCTGCCTGATCGGCACTCTGCCCATCTGTCATATCTGGGTCTGGCTGATCCATACAGAAAAATCCAGAAAATCCGGAAAACTATCACAAAAACAACACAATAAAAAGCCGAACAAACCAAAACTACCCCCCAGACAGACTCACTGATCACTTCCTATAGCTATGTTTCACACAATTCCCAAATTCCAAAACCATTGCTCTGATACCAAAAAAGCTTGTCACGACCCGACCCGAGACGAGACGGATCCCGTCCGCACCGGGCCGCGACGGAGCAGCAGACACTAACCAGGATCTAGCTTTGGAATTTGGTTCGGAACTGAATCTTCCAAATTATTCTAAACAACACAATAAAAACACAGAGCTACTAAAAATATCAAATGCAGCGGAACAAAACATCTATCTTTTCATTTCTTCAAAATAATCATCTACAAATACAGTACATGGCTTTTAGACAGAAAGAAAGACAGAACAGAAAAGCCATGACTGTACAAAAATTAAAAGTACAAAAGTACCTATACGGATCAGACTCTGAACTAATCCTGGACTTCCTTCCCTTTCCCAGAACCTGAAAACCACCTGAAAGCAAGGGTGAGCTCAACAGCTCAGTAAAGCAACAAACCTCCAATCAAAATCCTCAGAATCGCAAAACCAAAACATCAGACAAATCCGTACAGAAATCAGAACGGAATCGGACAAATATCAAATCAAACAGAACTGTACGGAAACAGAAGTCATATCAAATCAGAAACAGAACAGATCAGACATATCAAATCAACAGAATCAGAATCGTACAGATCATATCAGAACAGAACAAATCATATCAGAACATATAACAGATATTTAATTAATAGCTAAATTCCATGACACTGACTGAATCTAATAGGATCCAGGCCCCTTATGCCTCCCTTTGTGCACACGGCACCAGAACAGATCAGATGTGCTTATAGCACCAGAATACATATATAGTGCATATAGCACCTAAACAGATTTTCCTCGGATCCGGAACAGAACAGATATTAGATTTCATATTGAGCTCATTTCAGATTTCCCAGACACTAACTGAATCTCATAGGATCCAGGCCCCTTATAACTCCCTTTTTATAGCATATACAGATAGCATATCAATTCAGAGAAAATCCGGACAAATAAGAAATTACCCAAAAATTGGGCAGCACAACGACAGTATACAGAATTTACACAATTTTCCTGAAAATCAAATTTCACCAAATTCGCACAGAATACAGATATCAACATTTCAGAACCTTTATTCTACTGCGCAGATAATTTCCAATTTCACAGAAAAATCCAGTCGACTAAAAACACAGTCGAATCAAAAATACCCCGACAAAAATCTTCAAAATATAATCAAAATGTGCACACCTGGCACGGCAATGATATACAAAAAGTTACGCGGTAAAAACTGAACCGATCAAAAGATACGGACGAAAATCACGAACGAAAATCAATTCCGGACAGATAATACCGCCAAACTCGACGGTTCTGAAAATTGAGAAAGGTGGAATGTGCCTTACCTCGTGCACAGCAATTTCCTCAACAGTCTCTTCGAAAGAAAACGATTCCGCGTCTTCCCGAAATCAACTTTTCCAAATTTCTCTTTTTCTCTCTCCTCAGAACAGAAAATCAGATATTTTAAAAAATCTTTTCTCTCTCTTCAAAACGACTAATTTCCTTTAAGTAATACTCAGATCGGCCCGGCCGATCGCCACATCGTCCCGGGACGATCCGACCAAAAGGATTGTCCTGGAATCCTCCCAGGGCTGTTGTCTGGCCGATATTTTCTACAGTAACTATCGGCCTGGCCGATGTCTCCAATCGGCCTGGACGATGCCTACAGAAAATCACCTGGAGCAAAACTGGGCAAATTCTGGAGCTTCATTTCAACTGATCGTCCCAGGACGATCCCAGATCGTCCTGGACGATACTAGAGCAGTTCTTGATATTACAGAACTTATGTCTATGTTATCTAACTTAGAATGCCACTCTCATTTTGTATGCATATCAATCTATCTCAAAAAACAGAAAGGAACACCGACCTAATCTAAAGCTAGAGTCTGTGTCCTAATAGGTCAATCTAGGTGTGTGTAGCAGGCTGTGTGGTTTGGATATATCTTAAATCGGGTAATTAATTAAAGTTGCTTAATGTTCTGGTTGGTTGAAAGGCTTAAGGGGAGATTTTGATTAAAGTTTAAATCTTATTGATTCAAAATTGATTTTAAGATTGATTGCCGGTTTTGAAGTTAGATTGAAATTTTTGGATTTTGAATCAAATATGTAATGTTCTAAAATTATTCGAATCATTTAATGTTTTCAATCAAGGGGTTAAAATTTGAATTTTAGATTAAGAATGTTCTCGGAAAAATTTGTATTTTATTAAAATATTATACCTTGAGATGAGTTGAATGCCTTTAAGTTTGATTGATTTAGAGTTTGTTTGAATTAATCATAAATTTTCAAAGTTTTGATCATTTATTGGAATTATTTAATCGTCTTGATTAGAGGGGTTTTGATGTTTGGAATTCAATTGAATTCCAAACTCCTTGTAATCAATTCCAAAGGTCATGAATGACCCAAGGATAGATTCCCAAGTGCTTAGGAGTTCTCTGGAATTTTAAATTATTATTAATTAATTAATTTAATTAAAAGTCAAATTTTAATGATTATTAAATTATACTTAAACTTGAAGTCAAATCTGGTTGATTTTAATTTAATGTGTTAAGGATTCAATTCTGGTCAATTAGAGGGGTTATTCATAGTTTTGGAGTTAAATGTGATTCATTAAAATTTCTAGAAGGTTTTAAGGTTTGATTAAGGTTTAAACTTAAGGGGTTTGATTAAGGGGGTTCGAAGGGTTTGAAGTTTAGTGACAATTTTCCCTAGAGCAGGGAAGATCACTAAACTTAAGGGGTTTGAATTTTAGTGATAATTTTCCCTAGAGCATGGAAGATCACTAAACTTAAGGGGTTTGAATTTTAGTGATAATTTTCCCTAGAGGAGGGAATATCACTAAACTTAAGGGGTTTGAATTTGAAGTCAATTGGATTTAACTTTGATCACTTAATAATTATATGTGTTGATTTGGGTTGATTTGATATTTTTGTAAATTTTATTTGAGTTATTATCAAATATTTTAGCTTTCAGGTTTTAAGGAAGAGATTAGTAATTGATTGTTGTTTGAGATTAAATTGATTATGTAAATATTAATCTTAAGGTGTAATGTCGCTAAGTTAACTATGTTTAATGTTTCATCCCTAAAGGACGCATATGTGAATCCTAGAGCTTGTCTAAGTTCTTTAAGTCTCGTCCTTAATTATTGTCCTTAAAGATGTCACTAGGTTCAATGGGTTTGAATCAATGTCACTAACCCTTTGGACTTGCATACGAATGTAAACAAGCTATGTCGGTGGGTTTTGAAGCAAATATTAACTAAATGCAGGAGTTAATACAAGAATTTAAGGCTGAGAGAAACAACTCAACAGATAAATCTAGAAGCTTTAATATCTTCTAAGTTTTAAGAAAACTTACCTGGTCACCGGAGCTAGTCAACGGTGACTCCGGCCGTAGCACCCCGTTTAGAAGAAATGGGACGACTAAAGCTCCTTGGCTCATCCTCCAATCAGCTCCATCAGTACCTCGCAAAAAGGCGAAGAGAGAAGGAGGTGTCAGAATATCATGTATGCGAATATAGAAACTTATCTTAATTAACATATAAATGAATATGTGAAAATATAAATCAAATCAAATTAACGACAACATAATTATGCCAATTCAATCTCCAAATAGAATGGTCAAATTCAATTATAAAAGATTAGTTTTAATTATATTTCCAAATTTTCAAAATATTTGTAAAATATAGCAATTGTGGTTCCAAACATGTAAATAAATTATCAAAATTTAAAACATGTTTCATATTTGCAAGCAATCGGACGAATCCTATAAACAAAATTATATATATATATATATATATATATATATATATATATATATATATATATATATATATATATATATATATATATATATATATATATATATATATATATATATATATATATATATATATATATATATATATATATATATATATATATATATATATATATATGTATATTTGTAATTTTATTAATTCTGTTACAAGTGCTCACTCATGTTTAATGTCCAAATCCACCATAACTTAGTTGATATTATAATTATAATTGAGTTTGGTGTTTTCCTGAACCGAATTATTGAAGGTTTTGTCTTCATTAGACAAGATTTTCTTGTTTAATGGCATGCAACATGAGCCATAATTTATTATCAAATCAGAAAGGAAAGCTTACAGCAAGTTGGACGTTCAATTGTAAATTAACTTATATATGAACATGGACTAAAATCTCCTCAATATGACTTATGCAAAATTAAATATTTTAAAAAATTCATACGTCAAAATGATGACTATTATGAAAGCATAAATCTCGGTAAGTTCGTACGAAGGCGTGCGATAAAACTTTTGAACACATGCCTTTTTTTTAACACAAATATCTAATACGAACAAAATTTTAGCATTCTTCCATCGAGGCATTTCATCAGACGACTAATAGATAGTACTTAAATAATAAAGGATATGCGATTGATGATTTGAGCTTCATGCCAAACATAAACAACATATAAACGATTAAAAATCTTTCTTTATTGAATTTGTATACACAACAATAACGTCTCATATCTGCAAGAGCTATCTTGATGACAAAGCCATGGGTCTACCATCCTAACAATAGACGGTTTAAACAAGCATATAAATAATAGCAATAATAATAATCAAAACCTCTATATCTAGAAAGCCATGGAAAGGTCGTATTCCAAAGCATTCTCTAACCAAGAAAACATGAATATATATATATATATATATATATATATATATATATATATATATATATATATATATATATATATATATATATATATATATATATGTAGCAACTGAACTATATAATTAGAATGTGCACACAAAATATTGACAGTTGAATCAATTTAACAAGACTTCTGCTATAAACATAAGCTTTAGAAAATTTAAGCAATGGATCAAAATATCGCTACAGTAGAAATAATATTAAAGGAATAGAAGTTCAACAGTGGAGTAGTGTTGGCCATACCGCCATGGTTGGTGCGCGAAGGATTCAAAGGACTGTTAAGGAAAGAAGGACGCTTGCTTGAGCCCATCCAAATAACCATATGCTTTAGTTTCTTGTTTTTATTGGTTCTTGGAGAAACTCTGATTTTGAGAGATCAGTAGCATAGCTCATTCTTCCTTTAAACAGTTTCTTCACCTGTTTTTTTTTCTAGCAGAAACTCTATTTATTTCTTATATGAGTTGTCGTAGCTAAGAGATGAAGCAACCATTAACCCCTTTTTTTTATAGCCGAAGCATAGAGTAATCCCTCACTTCCCTGCTTGGACAATTGGAGTGCAACAGCTTGAAAATGAGAGCAGCTCTTGCTTATTTACTTGATTCGGCCTTAGCCAGAGCAATGAGAAATCTAGCTTGAGAGGGAAGAGGGGTCGTGAGAGGAAGCCCGGGGGCATGTGAGCTTCATGGAGAAGCGAACTCTTCCTTTCCCTTGTTTGGCTCGACTTACTCCCGATTTAGTGGCTGAAATAGGTACGTCTATTTTGTTGAAAACAGAAAATGGGAGCAGCTTTTCAACAAAATTAAGACCATTTTTTTTTTGCAAACTTCTTCAGCAAGAGGAGTAGAAAGAACCATGACAACAAGGGTTATTTCTTCTAATAGCACTCTCCAAAGCAAGGATCTCATTGGATCCATCACCTGTACGTAACAAGCAAACTTAAGAGAATTAATCATCTCTTTGATAAGAATGCCTTTGGTTCTCTGATGGCTTATCCGAGGAACTTTGCTACATTCAGTTTTGGGAGATGAATCAGTGGCTTCTTTTCTCTATACTTGTTTGAAGAACAAAGTTGGAGTGCTAGGTGCAGCCGAAGTAATGGAGCAGGAGGGCTGCTGCTAAAGAGATTGAGGAGCAACTTGAACTTACTCCTCTTTCCTTTGCTTGGCTCAACTTGAATGAATCAGCCGTCCCTGGTGAATGAGAGCAGCCGCCATTTCCAAGAACTCTAATCTCTATTGAGCCTAGCAACAACTCCTCTTGGCCGGATCTTTAGGTTTTCTTCTTCCTTTTGCTTGGACGAATGGGGAGCATGAAGAAGCAGCTGCTTAGCCGAACTTGGCCGGCCCTAACAGCTCCAAGGAATGTAGAAGGAAGTCTCTCCACAGGGGCAGCTGCTTGTGGAAATGGACCCATCGTGGAATCCAGCCCTCTCCTCCATGGCCGGCCCTAGCACAGAGAAAAGAAAAAAAATCCTTGCCCCCGCGAGAGAGAGCTCTCTCTAATGCTATTAGAATCAATCAAACAAAAACATCAAGCTTTTAAAACTCAATCTGACGGTTGTTATTAAATGCTGAAATTAAGATGATTTAGAGCTTCAATAGCAATAAAATAAAAGCTAGAATTAAGAACCCAATTAATTATGCAAAAATCCTTATTTAAAAGGGTCAAATTAGTTTGCATTAATCAAAATTGATTTGACTCGAGAGAAGTTAAATTGAGCCGATTAATGTTAATCAAGCTAATTTGCACTTGCGTCGAGTCGGGGAAATCTAAATTAAATTTATCAAAGCCACTGAGGTGAGTAAAATTCAAATTGATTCAAACAAATTTGACGTCATCAAATCTAGTTCATATGATCAAATTAACTTTAAGTAATTTGTATACGATTCAATTTTGATTTTAAGAAAGATCAACGAGGTCGATTACGAGCTAGATTGTAGGTGATGATGATTGTAAATGTCGATTGATCAAACTGTGGATCAGAAACTGGATTACAGTATGATCGAAATTTGATTCAAAAGTGATTGAGGGTTGGGGTTAGTCCAAGTGATCTCATACAAAAATGAGGTCAACAAATGGACCCTCAATATGTGTAATAGAACGAAGTTCTATTGCACATATTTGCGTTGACCGAACTTAAAGGTCAAGTCTAAAATTTTGATCCTAAGGGAAAGGAAAGTGTAACCCTAAGGGATTGAGTTTGAAATTGTTTCTTAGGGAAGGGAAAACCTAAGCCTAGAGGATTGAATTTGAACTTGATACTAGGGTAGTGCCACTAAGGGCGTACTCTACCACCAGTGGATCTGATCCTAAAGGAAAAAGAGTACCTAAACCCTAAGGAAGGGAAGGCTAGAATGATTGTATAGAAAGGAAGAACTCCTAACTATAGAGGATCGAATTTGAAGTTAATACTAGGATAGTGCCACGAGGGGCATACTCTACCACTGGTAGATCTAATCCTAAGGGAAGGAGGAAACCTAACCTTAAGGAGAAGAAGATTGAGTTCAGGAATTTGAAAATGAAATTGAAAAATGGGGAGTCTAATCCTATGGGCAAGAGAACATCTAACCCTAAGGAGAAGAAGATTGGAGGACCCTATGGGAAGGAAGCATTGCTTCCCACAGAAGGTCTAATCCGAATTTTAAAACTGGGACGATGCCACAGAGGGCGTGCTCCATCACTAGTGGATCTAATCCTAAGGAGAGAAAGCACGATGACTCACATCTGTCCTTAAGGAATAGAAAACTGGATGATATTGTGGGAAGGAAGCATTGCTTCCCACAAAAGATCGGATCTAGATTTGAAATTTAGGATGGTGCCACGAAGGGCGTACTCCATCACTAAATGACGGTCTTGTGGAGAGGAAACTTGATCTACATAAAGAACCACGTCTGAATGATCATATATGGAGGAAACTTGCTCCACATAGAGGATCAGGTCTGGATGATCGTATGTAGAGGAAACTTGCTCTACACAGAGGATCGAGTCTGGAATGATCGTATATGAAGGAAACTTGCTCCATATAGAGGATCGAGTCTGGATGATCGTATGTAGAGGAAACTTGCTCTACACAACGGATCGGATCTGGAATGATCGTATGTGAAGGAAACTTGCTTCACATAGAGGATCGAGTCTGGAATGATCGTATATGGAGGAAACTTGCTCCATATAGAGGATCGATTTGAAATGATCGTATGTGAAGGAAACTTGCTTCACACAGAGGATCGAGTTTGGTTGATCGTATGTAGAGGAAACTTGCTCTACACAACGGATCGGATCTGGAATGATCGTATGTGAAGGAAACTTGCTTCACATAGAGGATCGAGTTTGGAATGATCGTATATGGAGGAAACTTGCTCCATATAGAGGATCGATCTGAAATTTGGAATTTGAGATTTAAATTGATTTGATTTGAATTTTGAATGTGTTTGAATTTGAAAGTCGATTTTGAATTTGATTTTGAAAAATGTTTGAATTTGATACTTGATTTGATAAATTTGGATTTGAAGGTTTTTTTTTTTTGAATCTGGGTTTTAATTTGATTTTGAAATTAAAGTATCATTGAATTTGATTTTGAATTTTGGATTTGGAAAATTTGATTTGATTGAATTTTGATTTATTTGAACTTTAAGATTTTTTTTTTTGATTTTAAATTTTGACACTCATCTGGCATGGTACTTCCTGAAGAGCCTCCCCAACATTTAAAAATATCGGGTGGCATTCTTCAAGGTTGATCAATTAATGTTTGAAATTTTCTCAAAGATCGTCTCAACGACAGGAGGACACTCTTGAGGTTGTTCAAGCTCCTCCACCGATCTCTCGGTAGGGTAAGATATGCATCCAAAGAACCTAGACCAAGTCTCCTCCTTGGAAGGTTCTAAGTTGCTCTATCTTATCACAAGCTTTAACCAATCAGGCTTCAGACGATTCTGAGCTTTATTGAGCTTTAAAGATAAAGCTCTACAAGGCCTCGAGCTCCTCAAATTGGAGTCGGGCATTTTGCTTAATCGTGGTTTGAACTTGAACGGCAGTTCCCAGCATTACAAAATACTCCTCTAGTGGGGTTAATATAGGACCCAATATAGAGTGTAATTTTGTTGAAAAGGCCTTAAAGGAAGAGATGCCTATGTGCAAGGACTTAAATACCTCTCTCAAGAACAAGACTTGAATTTTTATCAGGAGTAGAAGATTCAAACTTTTTATTAAAAATTTCCTCTAACTATTTGGACCCTGTCGGAACGACATGTGGGAACAAATTTATCAATTAGAGTGAGAAGAGTCGACTCCGACTAATTTGAGAGAATTTCAGTTTTGTTACCCAGACCAAGTCTCGTAGAAACTAAACTGAGGTCTCCCTTGTATAGATTTTGAATTAAAAATTTATTTCAAAGCGTTTAAATTGAAGAGAGAAATTCAATCTTTTTAATTCTCTTGCATATGTTCTTCTATCTGATAGAAAATTCATACATGTTGAAAAATCTGAATTCAGGATTTTCAAAGTCAAGTATTTAAAGTTGATTGGGTGTTTTATTTTGAGATTTAAGGATTCAAAAGAAGGAAGGCCTCTTACTCTTCTTCTCTTTTTCTAGTGACGCATTTTGCGTATCTTTTGAATTTTTGTGCATTTCGTACACTTCTTAATTTTTGGCGTATTCACGCATTTTTTTAATTTTAATTGAATTTGAGAAGAGGCTCCACTTTCTTCGAATACCTTAAATTAATTAATCTTTCTATTTTGAATGTTGGGATTATATCTCAGATATTAGAGAAGAAAGTTCATTCTCTTATACAAGGAAGAATAATCCTCAAAGCACATTCAATCTTTTGAAAAGAGTATCAACTTAACTTTTGAAAATCATTGAACAGATTTTAGTCATGCGTGAATCTCCTATTAAGATAGTAAATTGCTAGAAGCTTGATAAAATTTTCATTTCTAAATTCAACTTAAGTTTGAGGTAGATCTTAATTCAAAAGTTAAATCAATGCACAAAAGCGGTGGAGGGAGGGACATTCAAATATTTGATGGAGTCAACTACAACTCTCTCCAGCTTAAGTCTTAAGGTAGAGGTCAATTTTCATTAAAAAGATTAATCAACTATCTTGAAAATCCGGACCCGGTACGCTTGAGAAATTGGCAAGCTTTCCTTAAAAAGGTTACAAGTCTAGGTGGCGAAACCTTTGTCAACTTGGAATTGAATTCCTACAATCTCTGTGGAGGGAGAGACTGTTATAGGGTCTGCAACGTCCCTAAAAAATGGCATCATTGTAATCAAAAGATTAATCGCGATAGGACCCCATTAAAAATTTAAATTTTAATGGTATCACTATCTGACATAATCTTAGATTATTTCCTCCCTCATATTACTAGTGGGCTAGTAGTTAAGAGAGTGGCACCCCAAGTGGTTTCTACTCCTCTATAAGTGACGTAGTGGAACACGTGTAGTAACGCGCCCTAACATCTTCTAGTAGAGTGGACAGATCATAACCCTCAGTTGGGGGCCTATGGCCTATTGCTGGTGATCGCTCAATTCTCTCTTGTTCGAGTCTTTCTGTGTAGTAGTCAAGCAGGTGTATTGAAGATCGCACTCTCATCTCTATAACCTCCCTCCTTTGTGCAAGGAGAGGGTACGTAGAAGGAGCAACGAACTCTAGATTGGCCTCGAAATCGGCCCTCTCTAAAGCTTCCGACTCAACGGTCTTTCCAGCCTTAAGATTCCTTTTTCTAACTCTTAGAAGGTAATTCTTCATCTTGTTCCTACCGACGACAGGGGTGTTAGAACTTGACCCGATCTCAGACTGATATGGTAGCTCTTCCATCGCTATTAACTTCTGGTTTTGATCCTCCTGAGTAGAGAGTACAGTGGGTACATGGGCGACAACGACCTCCATCTTGGAGATGGGGGAGTCAACTCTTGACCTTAAAGTAACTTCTACTAAGAGGAAGTCCCTTTGAGTGCCAGCTGACATATCTAAGATTATTTCTCCATTAACTGAAATCTCGAGGTTTTTGAAATTTCATTTCGTACTGAATTAAATTGCCATTAAGAATTTCTTCTACATGCACATCTTTATTCAGTGAGAAGATAAGTTTCCCAGCCATTTGAGTGTTCAATTTCCTGGAATTAAGAAAGTGATTTGAATTAATGTTTTGAAGTGACATTTAAGTTTGAATTTGATTAATTTTATTCAAAAATTTTATAACTCAATCGTGTCATTTTGCATTGAACACGGTGGTTCATAAAATTGATGAGTGAAAATCAAGACTTGAATTTGACTCTTTCGCTACACCAATTGATTTGGGGCAAAATGTCAAAATTTTGATTTGGATTTGCAATCAAATTAAGATTGAATTTAAAGTTGAAATCAAACTTTATTTTAAGGTTGATATTGAATTTGGCTTAAAATTGAATTTGAAATTAAAGTCGAGTGGATCTTCTTCAAATTTTATAACTCAACACACTGAGTTTCACTCAGTCACGTAGGTTCACAAAATTAATATGAAAAATCCAAAAGTCGGGCTTGACTCCTTCATTTCACCAATCGACTTGAGATGAAATGTCAAAGCTCATATTTTGACTTTAAAACCAAAATTGAAGTTGAATTTGAGTTTGAAATCAAACTGAGGTTTAATGTTAAAGTTGAATTTGGACTTAAGACCAAATTTGAATTTGAGGTTGGAATTGAATGGATCTTTATCAGATTTTGAAACTCAACATATTGAATGATGTTCAAATATGTAGGTTTTCAAAATTAATCTGAAGATCCCAAGATTTAGGTTTAACTCTCTCATCCCAACAAGTGGTTTAGGGGTGAAATGTCAAAGCCTAAAATTGATCGGAGAGTTTTGAGTTTGTGTTGCACGTGTTCAACTACAACGTGTTATAGAAGACACATGGCAACAACGATTGAAATTGGTTTGAATGATTTTCCTTCATTTTTGAAACTCAAAATATTGATTTTTATTTTTAATAAAATGGTTAACAAAAATTTAGGGAAATCGGGAGGCCTGGACTTGACTCTTTCACTGCATAGACTAGCTTAGAGTGAAATGTCAAAATCCAGGTTTGATCAAGAGTTTGAATTGCATGTGTTCAACTATAATAGACTATTGTAAAAGACACATCACAAAGAAGATTAAAGTTGATTTGAAAGGTTTTGAAAGAGATTGAATTTTGCTTAAAGGATTGAAATCTTGATCTTGAAATTGAAAAGTCTTCTGTAAATTGTGAAACTTAGCACGCTAGTTATTTACTTGCATGCAAGTTTGCAACATATACAAAAAGACTTGGCTTGACTCTTTCGCTCTACCAATTAACTTGGATGTAAAATGTCAAAGCCCGACTTCAACATAGGATTCCTACACTCACCTCTCTTTTAACATGTCTTAATTGAGTTGGCCACACTCACCCAAGGAAGAAATGGGAGAGGGACCAACGGAGAGAAAGGTAGTCAAAACTACCGATAGAATAAAATTTATACCGCTATTAAAGATGGAGAGAGAGATCATCCCCAACGGAGTCGCCATTTTTGTTTTGATTAAAAAAAAATATGATTTAAATATATAGTTTTGAAAATGTATTAATTTTCTTTGGGAAAGATTAATTTTTAAATTTTAGTTTTGAAATTGAACACAACATTAGGAAAGATATATCATCTCAAACGGAAAGAATATCATTCACTAATTGGTTCGGATTTCAAAGTTTTAAAGTTATCCAAGTTATCGTAGTCGAACTCATGAGAGACAACATATGATCTCGAAAGATCAAAATTATGTTCAATCAATTGTTCAACGACAATAAGTTGAATAAGAGACCGTTAATTTCTTAATCAAAATCACAATAAAAATTGATATATCTTTCCGAGGAAAGAAGTTATCAATCGCTATTGATCGTTTGAAAATAGAGTTAACGATCGCTGAAATTTGAATTTTCCCAAAGATAATTGATCAAAGGTTTTGAAAAATTGATTTTAAAAATAAGTTCTGGATTTCAAAATCTCCTACGAGGGCAAGCCCTCGTAGTTAATTACATAGTAGGAAAATTCGAATTTTCCTACGAAAACTCTCGATTAAAATAGCGGTAGAAATTTTATTTAGATTTTCAAAGATCGATATCAAAGAAGACAAATGGTAGGAATTTTCAAATGGGATTGGTTCAATGTTGAGCACTTATTTCTGGAGTCAAAGGAAGAAGTGTAGGAGGTTTTTTGAGATTCTGAATTACTTCAGAAACACCCTAGTCTATCCTAATTGTTGGGCTCGAATTTGATTGAAAGTTATTTATTAGAGAGTTGGGACTTATATTCTCGATCACCAGATCGGGAGAATGCCCAGGAGGTAAGGGTGAAGACTAACCTACCAAGTGGGTATGACGTCCCCGGTCAAGATCCCATGGTTTTCCATCGTCCCGGGTTCGTCGATATCCTTAACCTACTTAGTCGAGTGCCGACCAGAGGATCCTTGTTAGCAACCATGGGTTACCTCATTCAAGGGGACCTCGTAGGCCAAGGGGCTGGGGACCTAATCCTAGGCTGACAAATAGGAAGTGCACAGGTCTGTGGACAGTGAACTTATGTCTATGTTATCTAACTTAGAATTCCACTCTCATTTAGTATGCATATCAATCTATCTCAAAAAACAGAAAGGAACACCGGCCTAATCTTAAGCTAGAGTCTGTGTCCTAATAGGTCAATCTAGGTGTGTGTAGCAGGCTGTGTGGTTTGGATATATCTTAAATCGGGTAATTAATTAAAGTTGCTTAATGTTCTGGTTGGCTGAAAGGCTTAAGGGGAGATTTTGATTAAAGTTTAAATCTTAATGATTCAAAATTGATTTTAAGATTGATTGCCGGTTTTGAAGTTAGATTGAAATTTTTGGATTTTGAGTCAAATATGTAATGTTCTAAAATTATTCGAATCATTTAATGTTTTCAATCAAGGGGTTAAAATTTGAATTTTAGATTAAGAATGTTCTCGGAAAAATTTGTATTTTATTAAAATATTATACCTTGAGATGAGTTGAATGCCTTTAAGTTTGATTGATTTAGAGTTTGTTTGAATTAATCATAAATTTTCAAAGTTTTGATCATTTATTGGAATTATTTAATCGTCTTGATTAGAGGGGTTTTGATGTTTGGAATTCAATTGAATTCCAAACTCCTTGTAATCAATTCCAAAGGTCATGAATGACCCAAGGATAGATTCCCAAGTGCTTAGGAATTCTCTGGAATTTTAAATTATTATTAATTAATTAATTTAATTAAAAGTCAAATTTTAATGATTATTAAATTATACTTAAACTTGAAGTCAAATCTGGTTGATTTTAATTTAATGTGTTAAGGATTCAATTCTGGTCAATTAGAGGGGTTATTCATAGTTTTGGAGTTAAATGTGATTCATTAAAATTTCTAGAAGGTTTTAAGGTTTGATTAAGGTTTAAACTTAAGGGGTTTGATTAAGTGGGTTCGAAGGGTTTAAAGTTTAGTGACAATTTTCCCTAGAGCAGGGAAGATCACTAAACTTAAGGGGTTTGAATTTTAGTGATAATTTTCCCTAGAGCAGGGAAGATCACTAAACTTAAGGGGTTTGAATTTTAGTGATAATTTTCTCTAGAGCAGAGAAGATCACTAAACTTAAGGGGTTTGAATTTGAAGTCAATTGGATTTAACTTTGATCACTTAATAATTATATGTGTTGATTGGGGTTGATTTGATATTTTTGTAAATTTTATTTGAGTTATTATCAAATATTTTAGCTTTCAGGTTTTAAGGAAGAGATTAGTAATTGATTGTTGTTTGAGATTAAATCGATTATGTAAATATTAATCTTAAGGTGTAATGTCGCTAAGTTAATTATGTTTAATGTTTCATCCCTAAAGGACGCATATGTGAATCCTAGAGCTTGTCTAAGTTCTCTAAGTCTCGTCCTTAATTATTGTCCTTAAAGATGTCACTAGGTTCAATGAGTTTGAATCAATGTCACTAACCCTTTGGACATGCATACGAATGTAAACAAGCTATGTCGGTGGGTTTTGAAGCAAATATTAACTAAATGCAGGAGTTAATACAAGAATTTAAGGCTGAGAGAAACAGCTCAACAGATAAATCTAGAAGCTTTAATATCTTCTAAGTTTTAAGAAAACTTACTTGGTCACCGGAGCTAGTCAACGGTGACTCCGGCCGTAGCACCCCGTTTAGAAGAAATGGGACGATTAAAGCTCCTTGGCTCATCCTCCAATCAGCTCCATCAGTACCTCGCAAAAAGGCGAAGAGAGAAGGAGGTGTCAGAATATCATGTATGCAAATATAGAAACTTATCTTGATTAACATATAAATGAATATGTGAAAATATAAATCAAATCAAATTAACGACAACATAATTATGCCAATTCAATCTCCAAATAGAATGGTCAAATTCAATTATCAAAGATTAGTTTTAATTATATTTCCAAATTTTCAAAATATTTGTAAAATATAGCAATTGTGGTTCCAAACATGTAAATAAATTATCAAAATTTAAAACATGTTTCATATTTGCAAGTAATCAGACGAATCCTATAAACAAAAAATATATATATATATATATATAATAATATATATATATATATATATATATATATATATATAATATATATATATAATCATATATATATATATATATATATATATATTATAATATATATATATATATATTAATAATACTATAATCCAATATATATATAATATTATGATATTTGAATTTTATTAATTGGTACAAGGTCGTCACTCATGTTTAATGTAACATCCTCTCAAATA
>CM028351.1:12652223-12882661 GCA_016618105.1 Dendrobium huoshanense
AATCGTTGCATTATCTTTGAGAAAAACTTCATGCTCTTTTTGTAGATTGAATGTTCTAATTTTAGGCTAAGCATGAGTTTTCTTAAGTTTTTTGTATGATGTATGGATTTTTTCATAAATTTCAAACAATTCATCATAGGTTGGTTTACATACCTCTTCCTCATCACTTTGATTTTCTCCCGTGAAACACAAGTTTATAGTCTCTTCCTCTGGTTCAGTCTCAGAGGAATCAGTACCGATTCTGCCCAGAAACCTCTTTGTATTTTCTTCTTCTCCTTCCTTGACTTAGCTTTCTCCTCACCTTTTTCCTTTCTTTGTTTGAATAATCTTGAAGTGTAGGACAATCGGCTCTTACATGTCCAGGTTTCCTGCATTCAAAACAAACAACATCAGAAGATCCTTTAATATGTTTATGATCCTTACCTTTTCTCCAACTTTGATGATGCTTTTGTTTTCTTCCTTAGAAAGCTTTTGAATTGCCTTGTGATGAAGGCAACTCCATCGCTTTCAGACCCGGAAGATTCAGAATCCGATTTGTGTGCCTTCAATGCAATTATTTTCTCCTTTTTCTTCTCACCTGCATCAAGATTTCTTGATTCACCCCCTTGCTCGTAAGCAATGAGTGAGCCAAGCAAGTTATCAATAGAATAGGTGTTCAAATCTTTAGATTCAGTGATGGCAGTAATTTTTTGCATCATAGGACGAAGGCAAGTATCTCAAAATCTTGTTAACTTTTTCATAGTTCGAAAGTTCTTTTCCTAGTGCATGCAATGAAGTAGCAATCTAAGTAAACCTAGTGTACATGTTAGAAATCGATTCATGAGGTTTCATACGAAAAAGTTCGTAGTCATGCAAGAGAATGTTTAAACGGGATTGTTTAATTTCATTAGTGCCTTCATAAGTAATGCACAATTTATCCCAAATTTCTTTACCAGTTTTTGCAAGTTGAAACACGCATATAATCCTCAGATTTCAAAGCACAGAAAAACAATTCAAACATTTCGCATTTAATTGAGCTAAATCTCGTTCGTCAAAAGTCCCATTCGGTAAAAGCAACTTCAGTTTTAAAACTATTAATTTCACGAGAAGGTGGAGAATAACCTTCTTGAATAAGCATCCACATGCGATAATCAGTAGATTGTAAAAAAGTTGACATGCGAGTTTTCAATAAATCAAAAGGTAGGTTATCGAACATATGAGGTCGGGTAATAGAATACCCTTCCGTAGTGTTGCGATTTCCAAAGTTAGACATGGATCAAATTCAAAAAGTTTTCAAACTTTATTTTTCGAATCTGGCTATGATACCACTTGAAAGTTCGATGGGGATTTAAGCCCTATGAACTTAGTCCCAAGCTAACCAAGAGGGGGGGGGTGAATTGGTATTTTAAAAACTTCTTTTAATAGAGAAAGAAAATTGCATAAAACTAAATCACACCACAAGCAAAAATACGGAATTAAAAAGTGTGGAAGCAAGAAAAGGAACACAGAAATTTATAGTGGTTTTCGGTCGACTCGACCTACGTCCACTCCTTGGAGGCACCCTCCAAGTATTGCACTACAAATGTGACTCTCCTTTAGCCCCCACGGCTAGGCGGAGAAACCCTCACAAGAACCTCCTTTTTGCACCCCGGCAAGGCAGAGAACCTATCTCCTTTTGCTTCCTCCTGAAGCTGGCAGAGAACCAAAACCAAAAGCAAACTCCTTACCTCTACTGACCTTCTACGGACGAGAAACTCTAGACGAAGACGATGCAAAGAGATCCTTGAAGCAACCCTTGTGAATCCCCTCACAAGCTCCCCCTCACAAGATCCTCTCTCTCTCTCTTCTCTCTCTTTCTCTCCTCAAGGTCTTCTCAGGTTAAGGCAGCAGCCAAAGGTCCTTAAAAATGTTGAACAAGAGCTCTTAAATAGAAGAGCTTCAAAAGAGCTCATTAATTACAAGTTGCCAACAATATCGTCCAGGCCGATATGGACATCGTCCTGGCCGATCAGTACAAATCAATGAATATCGGCTAGAGCATCGCCCTGGATGGAAAAACAGGACGATTGAAAATTGGCTTGATCGTCCCGGCCGATATCACTATCGTCCGGGCCGATCAATTCAAAATAGAGACAAATCGTCCTGACAATAGCCCTGGATACGGGCTGGCCGATATCGATCGTCCCGAAGTAACTTAAGGTTTTTGACTAAATCGTCCAGGCTGATCCTGCGATTGTCCAGAATGATATGATCATTGTTGAGTCCAGTAATTAGGTTGTTAAGCCTAAGTAAATGTCCCACGGCTACCAAGAGGGGGGTGAATTGGTAGTTTTAAAAATTTTAAACCCTCTTAATGATAAAGTTGAACCGAAATAAAAATTTTCTTTTAAAGTTTGTAGAAAATTGTTTTTCAACCACAGAGTTGTTAGAACTGAAATTTAAAGTGCGGAAACGTAAAAGCAATAAAGTAAATGACACCAGATTTATAGTTGTTTGGTCTATAACCAGACCTATATCCACTCCTCAGAGGCACCCTCTGAGTATTGCACTAATACCACAAAGTGACTCTTCTTTAGCACCCACAGCAAGGCGGAGAAGCCTTTACAACACACTCTTTTCACCACTACCCAGTGCGGCAGAGAACCGTCGTCCTTTTACACAATCCACAGTGCTGGCAGAGAACCGTCATCCTTTTACACTCTCCTAGTGTGGGCAGAGAACCCTACGGCTGTTCACACTCTCCAAGTGTAGGCAGAGAACCTTTCCGCTGTTCACACTCTCCAAGTGTAGGCAGAGAACCTTTCCGCTGTTCACACTCTCCAAGGGTAGGCAGAGAACCCTTCGGCTGTTCACACTCTCCAAGTGTCGGCAGAGAACTGGATCTTCTTGACTGATCTTCTCACAAGAATCTAGAAGGAAGAAGGAAAAGAGTGAAGAAATCCAATTTCACAAGTAGAGACTCTTACCTTAGTAATCCAAGTGAAGCCTTCTCGCTCCAGTGATAGGAATCCTCCTTTGAATGCTCTCTTCCACTCTCTCCTTGGCTATTCTCTCAAGAGGCACGAAGATCAAATGACAAAAAGATTGGGTGGCAGTCTAATTTGGACTATTTATATAAAAGACAAGAAAAACCGCCCAAAAACTGCATATTTCCAATTCTGTACGCAATGGATCGTCCTGTACGATCCTGGATCGTCCTGGACGATTTTACTTAAACGATCTGAAACGACCCAATTTGTATATGTGTATGAAATGACTTCGTACAGCTGATCGTCCTATACGAACTAGGTTCGTCCAGTACGAACGGTTATTACAAGGTCGGTTCTAGAAACTGCTAAAAAACTGTTCTAAGTCGGTTAATCGTTTCGACGAAAATATGTTCGTCTGGACAAAAATTTTCCAGAGAGCCGATCGTCCTGGACGATTATTTATTTCGTCTGGACAAAAATTTTCCAGAGGACCAATCGCCACGGACGATAATTTGTTTTCGTCTGGACGAAAAATTTCCAGAGACCTGATCGTCCGGTACGATATTTAATTTTGTCTGTACGAAAATTTTCCAGAGCACTAGTCGCCTCTTACGATGGTAAAATTTGTCTGGACGAAAATTTTACAGAGAACCCATCGTTCGGGACGATAATAAATTTCGTCCTGGACGAATAGGACTTAGAAAAAAAATTTTCGAGCAAGTTCCTATTCGTTCCATGTGCTCTATAGGAGATAACTGACGGATCGTCCAGTACGATAAATATCGTCCCGTACGATCAGTATAAAATTTTAAGATCTCCTTATGTGTGTGTGTAAGTTTTCTTTTATTCACTCAATTACAATCACTCCCTTTCAAAATTAAATCAAAGAAAATGCAAACTTCAAATAAACAAAATATCTCATGTTGAATTTGATTTGAAGTTATCGTAGTCTGGAGTCTGATTTTCCTGAAATGTTAGTACAGACAAGAGCAAATACAAATCTTCTAAAATTGTTAGGAGATAACTATACATTTGAACAATAATGTTTGGAATCATCAAAACTACATAAGTTGCACAAATATAAATCATTCAAATAGCAACTATTCTAACAATCTCCCCCTTTTTTATGATGGCAAAATAATTATTGTTTGTATGGTTTCAAGTTAAACAAATCTCCTATCTCCTAAACTCCCCCTGAATTGATGAGTATATTAAAATAAGGAGGCATAAAGAACAAATATTTTTGTTTTTCAAAAATTTTAACACAAATAACTACAAACAGAAACAACTACAAACAGAATAATCAAAACAGAAACAACTACAAACAGAAACAACTACAAATAGAAACAACTACAAACAGAAACAACTACAAACAAAACAATCAAAACAGAAAATACAATAATTTCTCCCCCTTTTTGACAACAACAAAAAGTGAAGAAGAAATAGACAAGAAATGTAAGTAATTATATGAAATTCATTTTTAAAATTTAATCTAAATTGTGATTGACATAGGGTATGCAATTTTAAACTAAAGATATTAGGTCAATCATAGAAATTCACAAAATTTAAGAAGTGATATAACATTGTAAGTAAGAAGAATTTATCAAAGACATGATTCAATTTAGACATTCGACTATAGAAAATCATTACAAGAGAAATGTATAAAAATTCTATATTTTAAAGTTCAATAGAATATAAATGAACATAAGATCAATTTGAATTAAGAGATTGAACGAATTTGGAAAGAAGAGAATTAGCTCATGTGGCGCTTTGCGCATCTTTTTCAAAATTTTTGGGGCACATTTTTGTGCATTTTTTTCTTGGTTGGGCTTATTTTGTGCCTCTTTTTCACTTTGCAAATCTTTGCGAATTCCTTTTGATTTTTGTACATTTGTACAATGTTCAAGAGTAATTGAGACCAATTCTTTCCAAAATTTATAATCTAAAATTTCAAATATTTCTAAGTGCATAAATATCACTTGAGCATAGAAATACAAAATAAGAAAATATCTAAGTTGCAATAGTAATATTAACTTTTATGTAGTCTAAATGAATAGACATGAATTTAAAAGTTCTAATTACAACAAGTTATAAACAACTTATAAATTTAGAAAGACTATATTTTCTAATATAGATAATCTCAAATTACAATCTAATTTAAGCACTATGAAGATTAAATAATACTAATGAAATTCATAAGCATTAACCACATTTCAAAACAAATAATAAAAAAAAACTTTCATTGATACTAAAGAAACAGATTACATAAAAAGAAGAAAATACATTGAACTTAAAAAATAAAAACCAACATAAACACAAACACTTAACAATAAAACAGACACGATAAAAACATCAAAAAAAAAACAAATACAACAGACACACATAAAAACATTTCTACTGTTCTGGAGGAGGAGGAGGAATGCCGCCAAAAAGGTTGAAGTAGGAGGCCATCAACATTACATTGGTATTAATTTCATGAACTTCATCTTTAATATTACCAATGTCTTGTTGCTGCTGCATAAGTTGAGCATCAAATTGATCAAACCTTTGATCAATGTGAGTCTCTAATCTATCAAATCTCTCAATCAGATTCTGGTAATCTGATTGAGAAGCAGAAGCTTGCACTCCTTCTTCTTCTTCCTCTTCTGAAGCACTGGCATGTGCTTTTTCTTTTTCTTTTTCCTCCTTGAAGAGCAATCTGAATGATGCATCGTTATAGTAAACTAGCTCTTCATATTCTTCATCAGGATGCACTATGTTGTATTTCTTTTCCAAAATATAAGTGATTAAGTGTCCTAATGAAATGTTTTTCTTCCTCTTCTGATCTGCATGTCCTATTTCTGAAAGCCCATAGATATGATCTATGATAAGTTGGGCTTCGTCATTATGATGTCTTTCCATGATTAAAAAGGTTAGAACAGAAAGGAGAGGAGTAATGTTAATCCTATCACCAGCTTTAGGAATAATTGAGGATCTAAGGATATGCTGGATGATTCGGGCATCTTGGGTCATACCGGAGACTCTAGCAACATGATAGGTTATGCCTATTTCTCTAATCACCCTATTGATTTGAAACCATTTGAAGGAAGTTTCTGACATTAGGGTGTGGGCTCTATATCCCTCAGTTCTTAAGTTTAAAAGTGCACCAAGGTCGTGCTTGGTGATCTCAATTTTTTGCTTAAAAACATAAGAACTAATGGTGGAGTGGTCAGAATTGAAACTCATGTTAGCTAGAAAGTAATGGTAGGTTTGCTTATTGTAGAAGTGGACGAGAGAAAGAATGAACTGAAATTGGGTTGAGGCAAAGAGGTGCAATACCCGAAATTTCAACTCAGTTTGAATAAGAATGCGAGAGGGAGTGATTTTTGCGGATGCAAAACGAGGAAAAGATTCCTCATTCGCCTTAGAAAGAAAGTTGTCTGGGGCATTCTTATTTGGTTTCTTCACCAACACCTTTTGTCTTTTGCTTGAGGAGGCCATTGTTGATTTGAAGTAGAAAGAGATTGAAAATGAAGTTTGGAAGTGTGATTGCTAAGTTAGAAAGCCTTCATATTTAAAGAAAAACGATACGTTCATCCTGGATGAAAATATTCGTCCTGGACGAAAAATTATTGTTCGTCTGGACGAAATAATTTCGTACAGACGATCCAATTCGTCCAAAATGTAATGGCTTTTCGTAATTAACACAACTTACGATGCGTCCCTTCGTACAGGCTTTTTGACTTGACCGATCGTACAGACGAAAAATTTTCGTACAGACGATCAAAAAGTAAATCGTTTTAATGACTCTTGAAAACCGTCCCCTACAATGAACAGACACATGTTCGTCTGGACGAACGAAAATTTCGTACAGACGAAGTTCATATTAAAAACTATCTTATCCACTCAACTGCTGCATTCAATCGTCCCGACGTTTGAGAGAGAAAAAAAATTCGTCCTGGACGATCATCAGATCGTACAGACGATCTAATGAAAAACTGCTCTAAAAAACGGTTAAAATTTGCGCAAACTGTTCCTTCACACATCGTCCCGTACGAAAGCATTTTCGTCCTGGACGATTTCCTCCAAAAAAAATTTTAATTTTTGAATTTTTTAATTAAGAAAATCAAACAAAATATTCAAAAACATAGAAAACATAAAACAAAACCATAAATCCAAAAACAAATCATTCAAAACACACAAAATTTCACAAAATCAAAACCAAAACAAAACAAATATCAATGTTGCAAGACATTTTGTTTAAGCATTCAAATCAATAACACCAAGCCTTGTTCTTAAAGTAATGAAGGTATCAAAGGCTAAAGATTTTGTAAAAATGTCTGCAAGTTGATTTTCAGTTGAAACATGTATGAGTTCAATTTTTCCTTTGGATACATGATCCCTTATGAAATAATGTCTTATATCAATGTTTTTGGTTCTAGAATGTTGAATAGGATTTTTGGAAATGCAAATAGCACTAGTATTGTCACAATAAATTGGAATAGTGCCTATAGTTAATCCTAAATCAATCAATTGTTGTTTTAACCAAAGTACTTGTGCCACACAACTTCCTAATGCAATGTATTCTGCTTCTGCAGTAGATAGTGCCACTGAATTTTGTTTTCTACTAGACCATGAAACTAATGAATTTCCAATGAATTGACATGTTCCAGAAGTGCTTTTCCTATCCACTCTACAGCCTGCAAAGTCAGAATCTGAGTAACCAATAATTTCAAATGAAGAGCTAAACTTAGGATACCAAATTCCTAAGTTTTGAGTTCCTAGTAGATATCTTAAAATTCTTTTCACTGCTGTCAAATGTTATTCTTTTGGATCTGATTGAAATCTAGCACATAAGCAAACACTGAACATAATATCTGGTCGGCTAGCAGTCAAGTAAAGTAAAGATCCAATTATCCCTCTAAATTTCTTTTGATCAACAGATTTTCCCTTAAGGTCCTTATCCAACTGAACTGAAGAACTCATTGGTGTACTAACAGGTTTAGCATTGTCCATTTCATATTTTTTGAGGATGTCCTTAATATATTTAGTTTGACTAAGAAAAGTACCTTCCTCAAGTTGCTTAATGCTAAAACCTAGAAAGTAGTTTAAATCTCCCATTAGACTCATTTCAAATTCACTACTCATTGTTTTAGAAAAATCATCACAAAGATGTTTATTTGTGAAAGTTCGATGGGGATGTTAAGCCCTATGAACTTAGTCCCAAACTAACCAAGAGGGGGGGTGAATTGGTATTTTAAAAACTTCTCTTTAAAATAAGGAAATAAAGTCACATAAAACCAAATCACACCACGAAAATAATGCGGAATTAAACGTGCGGAAGCAAGAAAAGAAACACAGAGATTTATAGTGGTTCGGTCGACTCGACCTACGTCCACTCCTTGGAGGCACCCTCCAAGTATTGCACTACACAAAAAGTGACTCTCCTTTAGCCCCCACGGCTAGGTGGAGAAACCCTCACAAGAACCTCCTTTTTGCCACCCCTGCAAGGCAGAGAACCTATCTCCTTTTGCTTCCTCCTGAAGCTGGCAGAGAACCAGAACCAAAAGCACAACTCCTTACCTCTACCGACCCTTCCACGGACGAGAAACTCTAGACGAAGACGACGCAGAGAGATCCTTGAAGCAACCCTTGTGAAACCCCTCACAAGCTCCCCCTCACAAGATCCTCTCTCTCTCTTCTCTCTCTCTTTCTCTCCTCAAGGTCTTCTTAGGTCAAGGCAGCAGCAAAAGGTCTTGAAAAACGTTGAACAAGAGCTCTTTAAATAGAAGAGCTTCAAAAGAGCTCATTAATTGCAAGTTGCCGACTTTATCGTCCAGGCCGATCTGGACATCGGCCTGGCCGATCAGTACAAATCAATGAAGATCGGCCAGAGCATAGCCCTGAATGCACAACTAGACGATTGAAAATTAGCTTGATCGTCCAGGCCGATCTCACGATCGTCCTGGCCGATCAGTTCAAATCAGAGGAAAATCGTCCTGACAATAGCCCTGAATACGGGCTGGCCGATATTGATCGTCCTGAAGTAACTTAAGGTTTTTGACTAGATCGTCCGGGCCGATCCTGCGATCGTCCAGGACGATATGATCGTATCAATCATCCTTAATTACTTCCTTGATTTCCTGAACAATTATGGCATAATTTGTTAATATCGTCCAGGCCGATACGAGGATCGTCCTGGCCGATAATTTAAAGATACACTATACCATACTTGTCTATGGCGGCTACTTCTTTCTGTTTTGAGCTTATCGTCCTGGCCGATACACGTATCGTCCAGGCCGATTGGTTAACGTTGGCTGCCTTAATTAAGAATCCTTAATTAGACTTTCTGTTTTAAGCTGATCGTCTAGGCCGATACAAGATATCGTCCTGGCCGATATGAGTAAAAACAGAATTTCTAATTCTCTCAAGTGTGTGTGTGAAGGGTTACAAAGTATCAGTCTTTTTGACTATTACAAGTGGACTCAAAAGGTAAAAATAAGAGTACAGACTGACTCAACCCTAACCCTACGCATTCCTGAACTTGGCTCCTTTTTAATTGTCCGATCGTCGATTCCTGAAAAGTTAGAAGCAACAAGCTGTCCAAGAAAAGCAGTGTTTGTCAATCATCAAAACATAAGACATGAAAAATAGATTTGCAACAATCTCCCCCTTTTTGATGATGACAAAACACAAGTAGGAAAATTAAAGATTCATTAGAAAAAACAAAGTTACAACATCATCTTTTTCTTACCACACATCCTATCCTACTAATCTAGCCTTATTTCTAATGACTACTCCTGAGTCATTCATTTTATTTTTGAACACCCACTTGGTTCCAACAACACTTTGATCTTTTGGCCTTGTAGTTAGTTCCCAAACTTTATTTCTTACAAATTGATTTAACTCTTCTTGCATGGCCAATATCCAAAATTCATCTGAAAGTGCTTGATCAATGTTAGTGGGTTCAATAGTTGAAATAAAGGCTGAATGATTGACTTCCTTGTTTAATCCACGCCTAGTTCTAACACCCTCACTTGGTTCACCTATAATTAATTCCTTTGGGTGGTTTTTAGAAAATCTCAAATCTCTAGGCAAAGGGTCTTCTCTTTCTAAATTTTCTTCCACATTTTCTTCCAAATTTAATCTATCAATCTTTTGGGAGTTTTCTTCAATTTCTTCTTCAACAACATTTGGCTCTTCCATGTTTCCATTTTCATCAAAAACAACATGTGTGGTTTCTTCAATGACTAAAGTTCTTTTGTTGAATACTCTATAAGATTTTCCAACACTTGAATATCCAACAAAAATTCCTTCATCTGATTTTGGATCAAATTTTCCTATGGCAGATTTTCCATTATTATGTATGAACACCTTGCAACCAAATACATGCAAATGAGACAAATTTGGTGTTCTACCTTTTAGCAACTCATAGGGTGTTTTATTAAAATTTGATCTCACATTCACCCTATTCAGAACATAGCATGCAGTGCTAACCACCTCAGCCCAAAAATATCTAGGAAGCAAGTATTCTGCTAACATTGCTCGGGCGGCTTCTATTAATGTTCTATTCTTTCTTTCAACTACTCCATTTTGTTGAGGAGATCTAGGTGCAGAAAAATTGTGATCAATCCCCTTTTCTTTACAGAAATCTTCAAATCTTTCATTTTCAAATTCTCCTCCATGATCACTTTGTATAGAAATTATTTCACATCCTAGTTTTCTTTGTATCCAAGTTGAAAAATTTCTGAATTCCTCAAATGATTCACTCTTATGAAAAAGAAATTTAACCCAGGTGAATCTTGAAAAATCATCTACTATAACAAATCCATATACCTTTCCTCCTAGACTAACAGTGCTTACAGGTCCAAAAAGATCCATGTGAAGAATTTCTAAAGGTTTACAGGGCGTCGATTCACATAGGAGGACAGGGCTGTGAAGGTAGAGTTTATGCGGAGGTTTGCAAAGAATTCTAACAGGAACTCAGAATTGAAAGGAAAAATAAGAGATAGAATGAAGCAAAGGGAAGTGTGGGCAAAGAGATCCATTACCGGGTAGGAAATGTGGGTCGGATTGATAATTCTTGAAACAGTAATTCCATATTCCTTATAGCGATGATAAGCGGCTTCATCTTCTGCTTCACGGAACCGAGGGTCAACCCTTGCCCTCGAGGAACTTCCAGAGGTCTGACGAACGCGCTTCCCACCAGCCATATGAGAGAACTTTAAGCAGAAGATCAAAGGAGAAAAGGATGAGGTGTGAGAAAACATGGCTGGATCGGCCTATATTTAAAGAATCGTCCATATCGTCCTGGCCGATCGCGGAATCGTCCAGGCCGATATGTGTCAATAATTACGTACAGGCCGATTGGTCAAAAAGGCGGTCCAATCGTCCGGGCCGATCAGATATCGGCCAGGCCGATTAGACACAGGCTATCGGCCCGAGGAGTCAGTCCGGACGACCGTTGAAAAAGCAGATCGTCCGGGCCGATTAGGTGTATCGTCCAGGACGATGCACAATAATTGATCGTACCGGCCGAAGTTAAAACGTTTTAAATGCTTGCCACGTGTATCGTCCAGGACGAACAGTGGATCGGCCCGGCCGATGGTCCAATAATGGATCGTCCGGGGCCGAATTTAAAGATAAAAACGTACTGACACGTGGATCGTCCGGGACGGTCCAGTGTATCGGCCAGGACGATGCACATAGAATGCATCGGCCAGACAAATAAACTATCGGCCAGGACTATCATCATGAGTTTTGATCAAATCGTCCAGGACGATGATGTATCGTCCAGGACGATGATTTTTATTAAGCACAGAAAAAGGTCAGCAGATGGTATTTTTGGAAAGAATTTGTCCTATCGGCCAGGACGATAAAAATATCGGCCAGGCCAATGTGACTTGAAATTGAAATCAAGAAAGGAATGGTGATGATCAAGACCCTCAAAAATAAAACAAAAGAAAAAACAGTCAAAGACAAAAAAAATAAATAAAAATAAAACAAACACCGAATATTTTTGGATTTTAATTTTTCTATATTTTTTTTTTTGTGTTTTATGAAGGCATCATATGAGAATTCTTTTCTTGAATTTAAATTTTTGAAGTTTTTAGGAGATCAAGAGGTTTAACAAAATCCAATTAGAGGAAGGTAGAAAAACTGATTCCTTTAACCCTAGATCAGACATTCTTCAGGGTACAAAAAATCTCTTAAAAACAACAGAGTCCTAACTTGGAATAACACAAGAGGATTTAAGAGATCAATCAAGACTTGTTAACAACTAAAATATCTTATAAATAATAAACCAAAATAGTTTTTCTCAATCATGGAATTTGAAATCAAATCTTTGAACGTATCACATAATCAATGAGTTTTCTAAGTTTTAAGAGTTTTACCAAAGAGATGATAGCTTGCAATTAGTGGGCTAATTTTGTGCCTCTTTTTACTTTTATTGGCTCTTTGAGCATCTTTTGATTTTTCATACACTTTTGTGTATATAGTTTTCTTTTCAATTTGGCTTTATTGGCCTCTTTCCTTTTTATCTCTTGCAAGCTAATAACTCTTTAATATACCCTTAAAGAAAAATACTTAGTTGTGAGTATATCCTCCAAATATTAGAGAATAGGAGCTCTCTCTCTAACATAGGGAAGAACAATCCACAACACAAAATCAAAAACACGTGATAACTACAATGGTAAGATTTCAAAAGCTTGAATGATATCAAAGAATTTTGACAATTATGCATAAGATGATTTGATGTAGCAAGATTAGAAAGATATCTTAAAAAGTCATTGGTTAAACTGAGTTTAGACTTTTTGTTTTATAAAAGAAAAATCATGCCACTAAACAAAGTCAGAAGAGGGAAAAACATCACCAGTTTACTCTCTTTAACCAATTTAGAAAAGCTAAACCCTATCAAAAGAAAAACTCCAATATTTAAAAGCTTGAGAAGTTTCATCATATGGAATGCCAAAAGATAAGGACAAAAGTAAAAAAAAAAACAAAACGTAAGCAAACTAAAGACAACAAAAAAAATGAACACAAAAACTAAAAATAAAAGTCACACAAAAAAAGATATCAAGCAAGTGATAAAACAGCGGATTTTAGCAATTGAGCTGCAAGCCTCCTTATGTTCAGTTATCCTATGCTCCCACGAGGTCTTTGGTGAGAGCACTTCTGCAAGACTTAACAACAGTTAGTTTTAGGAACCCAAACAGATTTGGGCTCCTTCTTAGGAAATGTAGAGTGCAATGCAGATGTGGTATGTATTGAATCATGCATCTTAGGTTTCCATACCCAATGTGTACTGCGGTGAACTGTGCAAGTGTGTGAGATGTGTCCTAACATGCCACAAGAAAAACATTGGATTCCAGGAAAAGGTTTTCTTAAATGATTTGAGTAAAGATGCCTCTTCCTAGGTTTTGGCCTTTGATTAAGAGTTGGTGTCATCCTAGCTTTCTTACATGTATCCAAATCATTTTGAATTCTCAAGTTAGTTCTTTTCAATGTATCATTCTCAATCCTCAATTTTTTCTCAATCTCTTTAGATTTCTTAAGATCATCATTAAGTGAGGTGTGTGAAGCTTTTAATGCATTGCTTTTATCAATTAATTCCAAATGCTTCTTGTTTAATTCATCAAATTCATCAAGTAGAGCCATGTGATTTGAATCAATCGTTGCATGATCTTTGAGAAAAACTTCATGCTCTTTTTGTAGATTTGAATGTTCTAATTTTAGGCTAGCATGAGTTTTCTTTAATTTCCTATATGATGCATGGATTTTTTCACAAATTTCAAATAATTCATCATAGGTTGGTCTACATACCTCTTCCTCATCACTTTGGTTTTCTCCCATGAAACACAAGTTTGTAGTCTCTTCCTCTGGTTCAGTCTCAGAAGAATCAGTACCAGACTCTGCCCAAAAGCCTCTTTGGATTTTCTTTTTCTCTTTCCTAGACTTAGCTTTCTCCTCACCTTTTTCCTTTTCTTTGCTTGAATGATCTTGAAGTGTAGGACAATCGGCTCTTACATGTCCCGGTTTCCTGCATTCAAAACAAACAACATCAGAAGATCCTTTAGTATGTTTATGATCTTTACCTTTTCTCCAACTTTGATGATGCTTTTGTTTCTTCCTTAGAAAGCTTTTGAATTGCCTTGTGATGAAGGCAACTCCATCGCTTTCAGACCCGGAAGATTCAGAATCCGATTTGTGTGCCTTCAATGCAATGGTTTTCTCCTTTTTCTTTTCACCTGCATCAAGATTTCTTTGATTCACCCCTTGCTCGTAAGCAATGAGTGAGCCAAGCAAGTTATCAATAGAATAGGTGTTTAAATCTTTAGATTCAGTAATTGCAGTAATTTTTGCATCATAGGATGAAGGCAAGCATCTCAAAATCTTGTTAACTTTTTCATAGTTCGAAAGTTCTTTTCCTAGTGCATGCAATGAGGTAGCAATCTGAGTAAACCTAGTGTACATGTCAGAAATTGATTCATGAGGTTTCATACGAAAAAGTTCGTAGTCATGCAAGAGAATGTTTAAACGGGATTGTTTAACTTCATTAGTGCCTTCATAAGTAATGCACAATTTATCCCAAATTTCTTTACCAGTCTTGCAAGTTGAAACACGCATGTAATCCTCAGATTTTAAAGCACAGAAAAAGCAATTCAAACATTTCGCATTCAATTGAGCTAAATCTCGTTCATCAAAAGTCCATTCGGTAAAAGCAACTTCAGTTTTAAAACCGTTAATTTCACGAGAAGGTGGAGAATAACCTTCTTGAATAAGCATCCACATACGATAATCAGTAGATTGTAAAAAAGTTGACATGCGAGTTTTCCAGAAATCAAAAGGTAGGTTATCGAACAGAGGAGGTCGGGTAATAGAATACCCTTCCGTAGTGTTGCGATTCCCAAAGTTAGACATGGATCAAATTCAAAAAGTTTTTAAACTTTAATTTTCGAAACAGGTTCTGATACCACTTGAAAGTTCGATGGGGATGTTAAGCCCTATGAACTTAGTCCCAAACTAACCAAGAGGGGGGGTGAATTGGTATTTTAAAAACTTCTCTTTAAAATAAGGAAATAAAGTCACATAAAACCAAATCACACCACGAAAATAATGCGGAATTAAACGTGCGGAAGCAAGAAAAGAAACACAGAGATTTATAGTGGTTCGGTCGACTCGACCTACGTCCACTCCTTGGAGGCACCCTCCAAGTATTGCACTACACAAAAAGTGACTCTCCTTTAGCCCCCACGGCTAGGTGGAGAAACCCTCACAAGAACCTCCTTTTTGCCACCCCGGCAAGGCAGAGAACCTATCTCCTTTTGCTTCCTCCTGAAGCTGGCAGAGAACCAGAACCAAAAGCACAACTCCTTACCTCTACCGACCCTTCCACGGACGAGAAACTCTAGACGAAGACGACGCAGAGAGATCCTTGAAGCAACCCTTGTGAAACCCCTCACAAGCTCCCCCTCACAAGATCCTCTCTCTCTCTTCTCTCTCTCTTTCTCTCCTCAAGGTCTTCTTAGGTCAAGGCAGCAGCAAAAGGTCTTGAAAAACGTTGAACAAGAGCTCTTTAAATAGAAGAGCTTCAAAAGAGCTCATTAATTGCAAGTTGCCGACTTTATCGTCCAGGCCGATCTGGACATCGGCCTGGCCGATCAGTACAAATCAATGAAGATCGGCCAGAGCATAGCCCTGAATGCACAACTGGACGATTGAAAATTAGCTTGATCGTCCAGGCCGATCTCACGATCGTCCTGGCCGATCAGTTCAAATCAGAGGAAAATCGTCCTGACAATAGCCCTGAATACGGGCTGGCCGATATTGATCGTCCTGAAGTAACTTAAGGTTTTTGACTAGATCGTCCGGGCCGATCCTGCGATCGTCCAGGACGATATGATCGTATCAATCATCCTTAATTACTTCCTTGATTTCCTGAACAATTATGGCATAATTTGTTAATATCGTCCAGGCCGATACGAGGATCGTCCTGGCCGATAATTTAAAGATACACTATACCATACTTGTCTATGGCGGCTACTTCTTTCTGTTTTGAGCTTATCGTCCTGGCCGATACACGTATCGTCCAGGCCGATTGGTTAACGTTGGCTGCCTTAATCAAGAATCCTTAATTAGACTTTCTGTTTTAAGCTGATCGTCCAGGCCGATACAAGATATCGTCCTGGCCGATATGAGTAAAAACAGAATTTCTAATTCTCTCAAGTGTGTGTGTGAAGGGTTACAAAGTATCAGTCTTTTTGACTATTACAAGTGGACTCAAAAGGTAAAAATAAGAGTACAGACTGACTCAACCCTAACCCTACGCATTCCTGAACTTGGCTCCTTTTTAATTGTCCGATCGTCGATTCCTGAAAAGTTAGAAGCAACAAGCTGTCCAAGAAAAGCAGTGTTTGTCAATCATCAAAACATAAGACATGAAAAATAGATTTGCAACAATCTCCCCCTTTTTGATGATGACAAAACACAAGTAGGAAAATTAAAGATTCATTAGAAAAAACAAAGTTACAACATCATCTTTTTTCTTACCACACATCCTATCCTACTAATCTAGCCTTATTTCTAATGACTACTCCTGAGTCATTCATTTTATTTTTGAACACCCACTTGGTTCCAACAACACTTTGATCTTTTGGCCTTGTAGTTAGTTCCCAAACTTTATTTCTTACAAATTGATTTAACTCTTCTTGCATGGCCAATATCCAAAATTCATCTGAAAGTGCTTGATCAATGTTAGTGGGTTCAATAGTTGAAATAAAGGCTGAATGATTGACTTCCTTGTTTAATCCACGCCTAGTTCTAACACCCTCACTTGGTTCACCTATAATTAATTCCTTTGGGTGGTTTTTAGAAAATCTCAAATCTCTAGGCAAAGGGTCTTCTCTTTCTAAATTTTCTTCCACATTTTCTTCCAAATTTAATCTATCAATCTTTTGGGAGTTTTCTTCAATTTCTTCTTCAACAACATTTGGCTCTTCCATGTTTCCATTTTCATCAAAAATAACATGTGTGATTTCTTCAATGACTAAAGTTCTTTTGTTGAATACTCTATAAGATTTTCCAACACTTGAATATCCAACAAAAATTCCTTCATCTGATTTTGGATCAAATTTTCCTATGGCAGATTTTTCATTATTATGTATGAACACCTTGCAACCAAATACATGCAAATGAGACAAATTTGGTGTTCTACCTTTTAGCAACTCATAGGGTGTTTTATTCAAATTTGATCTCACATTCACCCTATTCAGAACATAGCATGCAGTGCTAACCACCTCAGCCCAAAAATATCTAGGAAGCAAGTATTCTGCTAACATTGCGCGGGCGGCTTCTATTAATGTTCTATTCTTTCTTTCAACTACTCCATTTTGTTGAGGAGATCTAGGTGCAGAAAAATTGTGATCAATCCCCTTTTCTTTACAGAAATCTTCAAATCTTTCATTTTCAAATTCTCCTCCATGATCACTTTGTATAGAAATTATTTCACATCCTAGTTTTCTTTGTATCCAAGTTGAAAAATTTCTGAATTCCTCAAATGATTCACTCTTATGAAAAAGAAATTTAATCCAGGTGAATCTTGAAAAATCATCTACTATAACAAATCCATATACCTTTCCTCCTAGACTAACAGTGCTTACAGGTCCAAAAAGATCCATGTGAAGAATTTCTAAAGGTTTACTGGTCCTAAGATCTTTATTGGACTTAAAAGAGGACTTCACTTGTTTTCCTAATTGACATGCATCACATAGATGGTCCTTGGTAAAGTCTAGTTTAGGTATTCCTCTCACCAAATTCTTTTGGGTAATTCTTCTAAGATTTTTCATACTAGAATGACAAAATCTCCTATGCCAAAGCCATGATTCATCAGAAATAGTTTTCAAACAAAAAGCAGTATGAGATTGAATACAATTTAAATCTAGCATGTAGACATTATTTACCCTTTTTCCATTTAAAACAATTTTCCCATTTAGGCTAATTATGCAGCTAGTAGGTAAAAATTTTACATTATAGCCTTTATCGCATAGCTGACTTATGCCAAGCAAATTATGTTTTAAGCCTTCAACTAATAAAATATTGTCTATGAAAAAGTTTTTCAAATTTCCAATCATACCTGATCCAACCACTTTCTTTGTGGTATTATCTCCAAGTGTAACCTTGCCTCCACTCCTGACTTCCAGCGTTATGAATTGAGCAGTATCTCCAGTCATGTGCTTTGAACATCCGCTGTCCAGGTACCATATACTCTCACGAGGTCTTGTGTGAGAGTATTCCTGCAAAATTCTCAAATGTTAGACCTGGGAACCCAAACTAGTTTGGGTTCACCTTTATGAAATTTATAATCAGATGCATGTATGATATGTCTAGGTTTATGCATCTTAGTTCTCCACACCAAATTAGGCTTCATCTTTAAAGTGCAGGTGTGAGATATATGTCCCAAAAATTCACAATTGTTACATTTAACATTAGGAAAAATATTCCTATGTTTTCTTTCATATGATTGTCTTCTAAGGGATTTCATGAATTTAGGATAATATTTAGGATTTGTAAAATCTTCAAGTTTAGGGGGGTTCCTATTATCCTCGAGAGCTCTTATAGTGAGTTTGTAAAATGAATTCATATCCTCCAAGATTCGATTGGTATAATTAATTCTATATGTCTTGCTCTCATATTCATCCTTAAAATTCTTAAATTCTTTTTCAAGTTCAGCATAGGATGATTTTAAATTCTCAAAATTTTTATTCAAGTCATCATATTCATCAAGTAGTTTCATGTGGTTGCTATCAATTAAAGCATGATCTTTCCTAAGGATTTTGTGTTCCTTATTAAGCTCTTCCAATTCTAAAACTAAACTAGCATGTATCTTTTTCATTTTCCTATATGCATCATGCATGTGTTCAGAAACTTCAAAAAATTCATTATAATTTAAATCACATACCTCTTCTTGATCTAATTGTTCAGCTTTATCTGCCATCAAGTAAAGATTGGTGACTTCTTCTTCTTTTTCAGTCTCAGATGAGTCTGAAGCTGAGTCCGCCCAAAAAGCCTTTTGAAACTTCTTCTTGCCCTTCTTTACCATTGGTTTCTCCTCTACCTTCTCCTTGCGAGGAGTGGATTTGAGTTTTGGACAATCAGTCTTTATATGACCTGGTTTCCTGTATTCATAACAAATCACTTCATTAGAAACCTTGCCATTTCTGTTATACTTACCTCTATTCCATTGCTGGCGTCTCTTCTGCTTCCTCTTTAAAAAGCTTCTGAATTGTCTAGTCATTAGTGCAATATCATCTTCATCCTCAGGTTGTGAGTGTTAACTTTCTGACTCTTTCACATTTAGTGCAATATTTTTGTCTTTTCTTGGTTCACCTGCATCAATCTTTCTTTGACTTACTCCTTGCTCGTAAGCAATGAGTGAACCAAGAAGATTGTCAATGGAATAAATGTTCAGATCTTTAGACTCTATAATTGCAGTAATTTTAGCATCGTATGCAGTAGGTAAACAATGAAGAATCTTATTAACCATTTCAGCATTAGTTAATTCCCTACCAAGTGCATACAAAGAGGTAACAATTTGAGTGAATCTTGTGTACATGTCAGATATAGATTCATTAGGTTTCATACGAAATAATTCGTAGTCATGTAACAAGATATTGAGTCTTGATTGCTTAACCTCATTTGTCCCTTCATAAGTTATACAAAGTGTATCACATATGTCTTTTTCGCTTTTACAAGTGGAAACTCGCATGTAGTCTTCAGATTTTAAAGCACAAAAGAAACTATTTAAACATTTCGTATTTAATTGTGTAAGTCACGTTCTTCAATAGTCCAATCTGCATAGGGTGTTTCTACCCTAATTCCATCAACTAATCTAGTTGGTTTTGAGTAACCTTCCTGGACTAGCATCCACATGCGATAATCAAGTGACTGTAAGAAAGTAGACATGCGTGTTTTCCAAAAATCAAAAGGAATATTGTCAAACAGTGGAGGTCTAGTGATAGAGTAACCCTCAGGTGTGTTTCGGTTTCCAAATGTAGCCATCTACGTTAATCAAAAACTAGTTCAAACTTATGTTTTTGAAACTATGCTCTGATACCACTTGTTGAGTCCAGTAATTAGGTTGTTAAGCCTAAGTAAATGTCCCACGGCTACCAAGAGGGGGGTGAATTGGTAGTTTTAAAAATTTTAAACCCTCTTAATGATAAAGTTGAACCGAAATAAAAATTTTCTTTTAAAGTTTGTAGAAAATTGTTTTTCAACCACAGAGTTGTTAGAACTGAAATTTAAAGTGCGGAAACGTAAAAGCAATAAAGTAAATGACACCAGATTTATAGTGGTTCGGTCTATAACCAGACCTACATCCACACCTCAGAGGCACCCTCTGAGTATTGCACTAATACCACAAAGTGACTCTCCTTTAGCACCCACAGCAAGGCAGAGAAGCCTTTACAACACACTCTTTTCACCACTACCCGGTGCGGCAGAGAACCGTCGTCCTTTTACACAATCCACAGTGCTGGCAGAGAATCATCGTCTTTTTACACTCTCCTAGTGTGGGCAGAGAACCCTACGGCTGTTCACACTCTCCAAGTGTAGGCAGAGAACCTTTCTGCTGTTCACACTCTCCAAGTGTAGGCAGAGAACCTTTCCGCTGTTCACACTCTCCAAGTGTAGGCAGAGAACCCTTCGGCTGTTCACACTCTCCAAGTGTCGGCAGAGAACCGGATCTTCTTGACTGATCTTCTCACAATAATCTAAAAGGAAGAAGGAAAAGAGTGAAGAAATCCAATTTCACAAGTAGAGACTCTTACCTTAGTAATCCAAGTGAAGCCTTCTCGCTCCAGTGGTAGGAATCCTCCTTTGAATGCTCTCTTCCACTCTCTCCTTGGCTATTCTCTCAAGAGGCACGAAGATCAAATGACAAAAAGATTGGGTGGCAGTCTAATTTGGACTATTTATATAAAAGACAAGAAAAACCGCCCAAAAACTGCATATTTCCAATTCTGTACGCAGTAGATCGTCCTGTACAATCCTGGATCGTCCTGGATGATTTTACTTAAACGATCTGAAACGACCCAATTTGTATATGTGTACGAAATGACTTCGTACAGCTGATCTTCTTGTACGAATTAGGTTCGTCCAGTACGAACGGTTATTACAAGGTCAGTTCTAGAAACTGCTGAAAAACTTTTCTAAGTCGGTTAATCGTTTGGACGAAAATATGTTCGTCTAGACGAAAATTTTCCAGAGAGCCGATCGTCTTGGACGATTATTTATTTCGTCTGGACGAAGATTTTCCAGAGGACCAATCGCCACGGACGATAATTTGTTTTCGTTTGGACGAAAAATTTCTAGAGACCTGATCGTCCGGTACGATATTTAATTTCGTCTGTACGAAAATTTTCCAGAGCACTGGTCGCCTCGTACGATGGTAAAATTCATCTGGATGAAAATTTTACAGAGAACCCATCGTCCGGGACGATAATAAATTTTGTCATGGACGAATAGGACTTAGAAAAAAAAATTTCGAGCAAGTTCCTATTCGTTCCATGTGCTCTATAGAAGATAACTGACGGATCGTCCAGTACGATAAATATCGTCCCGTACGATCAGTATAAAATTTTAAGATCTCCTTATGTGTGTGTGTAAGTTTTCTTTTATTCACTCAATTACAATCACTCCCTTTCAAAATTAAATCAAAGAAAATGCAAACTTCAAATAAACAAAATATCTCATGTTGAATTTGATTTGAAGTTATCGTAGTCTGGAGTCTGATTTACCTGAAATGTTAGTACACACAAGAGCAAATACAAATCTTCTAAAATTGTTAGGAGATAACTATACATTTGAACAAAAATGTTTGGAATCATCAAAACTACATAAGTTGCACAAATATAAATCATTCAAATAGCAACTATTCTAACAATCGTATCAATCATCCTTAATTACTTCCTTGATTTCCTGAACAATTATGGCATAATTTGTGAATATCGTCCAGGCCGATCATAGGATTGTCCTGGCCGATAATTTAAAAATACAGTATACCATACTTGACTATGGCGGCTACTTCTTTCTGTTTTGAGCTTATCGTCCTGGCCGATACACGTATCGTCCAGGACGATCTGTTAATGTCGGCTGCCTTAATTAAGAATCCTTAATTAGACTTTCTGTTTTAAGCTGATCGTCCAGGCCGATCCAGAAATCGCCCTGGCCGATATGAGTAAAAACAGAAATTCTAAGTCTCTCAAGTGTGTGTGTGTGAAGGGTTACATAGCATCAGTCTCTTTAACTATTACAAGTGGACTCAAAAGGTAAAAAACAAATGTACAAACTGACTCAACCCTAAACCTACGCATTCCTGAACTTGGCTCCTTTTTTATCGTCCGATCTTCGATTCCTGAAAAGTTAGAAGCAACAAGCAGTCCAAGAGAAACAGTGTTTGTCAATCATCAAAACATAAAACATGAAAAATAGATTTGCAACAGATCCATGATCGTACAGGACGATCCACTGCGTATAGAATTGAAAACTTGCAGTTTTTGGGCGGTTTTTCTTGTCTTTTATATAAAAGGTCCAAATTAGACTGCCACCCAATCTTTTTGTCATTTGATCTTCATGCCTCTTGAGAGAATAGCCAAGGAGAGAGTGGAAGAGAGCATTCAAAGGAGGTTTCCTACCACTAGAGCGAGAAGGCTTCACTTGGATTTCAAAGGTAAGAATCTCTACTTGTGAATTTGGATTACTTCACTCTTTTCCTTCTTCCTTCTAGATTCTTGTGAGAAGATCAGTCAAGGAGATCCGGTTCTCTGCCGACACTTGGAGATTGTGAACAACCGATAGGTTCTCTGCCTACACTTGGAGAGTGTGAACAGCCGTAGGGTTCTCTGCCCACACTAGGAGAGTGTAAAAGGACGACGGTTCTCTGCCAGCACTGGAGATTGTGTAAAAGGATGACGGTTCTCTGCCAGCACTGGGGATTGTGTAAAAGGACGACGGTTTTCTGCCTCACCGGGTAGTGGTGAAAAGAGTGTGTTGTAAAGGCTTCTCCGCCTTGCTGTGGGTGCTAAAGGAGAGTCACTATTGGTTTTAGTGCAATACTCAGAGGGTGCCTCTGAGGAGTGGATGTAGGTCTGGTTATAGACCGAACCACTATAAATCTGGTGTCATTTACTTTATTGTTTTTACGTTTTCGCACTTTAAATTTCAGTTTTAACAACTCTGTGGTTGAAAAATATTTTTCTACAAACTTTAAAAGAAAATTTTATTTCGGTTCAACTTAATCTTATAAGAGGGTTTAAAATTTTTTAAACTACCAATTCACCCCCCTCTTGGTAGCCTTGGGACATTTACTTAGGCTTAACAACCTAATTACTAGACTCAACAGGTGGGTCCTTAATTTTTCTCTTTATGGTGTCGCTACGTTGAATGGGTTTAAATGGAGTTTTGAACTAACCCTCATGCTAACAAAGCATGTAATACACAAAACAAAATAGCAAACACACCATGTACTTAGATATGGGAGAGCCTAAACTAAGTGCACGTGCATCCTACACATGGGAAGTACGATAAAAGGAAAGTAAATGCATTTAACGAAATGATTAGTGAATGATTGGGACTCAACCATTCATTAATCCACTCCACCATGGTTGCTCTTCACATACATAACATATATTTAAAATTTCATAAATAGTGAATCTCCCAAAATTAGAATTTAATTATAAGTAGTTAAAAAATAATTTGAAATATATATATATATATATATATATATATATATATATATATATATATATATATATATAATTTTTTTTTTTGCAAAATAATGTAATTAAAAATAAATCAAGCTGTAATAAATACATATATGGGAGATCCACTAGCCACCCTAACGAGCATTCAAAAAGTGTTTGAAAATAATTTGTAATTTAACTAACTATTTAAAAAATATAAAAATATTCAAAATAGTTAAGTAAAATAGAAATCTATCAAAACAGTAAAATATAGTTTATGAAAATAATTTTAAATTAAAATTCATAATTTTCTAAAAGAACAAGGGGTTGTACGTAAACATCCAATTTAAAATGAATAAGATATGATTTTTAAAAGTTTAATGCAATAAAGGCTACTTTTAAAAATAATTTTAAAATAATAATATTTAAAATATCTATTAAATGAAATTAAGTTAAAATAATAAAATTTTAGAAATTCAATGTTAATTTAATAAAATGATAATAATAATAATATTTTAATAATAATAATAATAATAATCATAATCATAATAATAAGAACAATAATGATAACAATAAATAGTTTAAGGCAAATAATGATAATAATAATAAGGAAATAATAAAATAATTATAATAGTAAATAAAGTTTAAAATAACAATAACATAATGATAATGATGATAATAATAAGAATAATTTTTAAATTAAAATAATAATAATAGAAATAATGTTAAAATAATAATAATAAAAGTAAAACATAATAATATATGTGATGAAGTTTAAAATAACGAAAGTTAATTTTTAATTTAATGATAAATAATCGATGAAGTTTAAAATAATAATAAGATAATAATAGTGATGATAATAATGAAAGCTAATTTTTAATTTAAAATAATTATTATTATTATTATTATAATGAAGATAATTTTTGAATAATGATAATAATAAAAGTAATAATAATTATTTTTACTATTTTTAAAATAATTCAAAATATAATTATTATTTTTAAATGAAAATAATTTTAAATCAAAGAGGACAAAAATACGATCGATTTGATATGTAATATGTATTTCTTGGATTTATATTTAAATTATTATGATTTATTAAAGAAATCTGAATTAAAAAAGGGTTTTAAAATAATTATAATATTTAATTAGTTAAATCAGCAGTAGGACCCGTGGGAGTACCATGTGGCACGCATTGATTGGCTCGACAAAACGCAGCGACGGTGGGCCAATCATTTGCAATGATTGGTGCCGCTGCCAAAAATTGCCCGCTGATTGGAAAAGCGGCAGGTCCTACATGCTTTGATTAACACAGTCAGCAGCACCCCCGGAGAGTCTGATCGACCGCCATTTTGCAAGAACGGTTGTGATCCAGCCGAATGGGTGACACAACAGTGGATCAGACCGTGGGGTCGATACAGAGGCGAGTATGATGAAATCCAGACCATTGATCATGGGATCAACGGTCTAAAACTTGTCCAATGCATGCAAGCACGAAATTGAGAATCCTAGGGCAATAATCACCTCATTCTCTTGATTGGTTGATCAAATGCAATAAAATTTGAAACACAGGGTGCATGAATAAAGAGTTATCATGGGAAAGCAATTTTACCTGAAACTCATTGTGTAAGGAGCTAATTAGATCTAGGTGTTCTAGTCTAAAGTTAGCATTATACCTCAATCTACATGGTGGATTTGAGAGATATTTGGTTCTCTGAACTTGTAGATTATCCATGGTTATTTTCCTAGTTGATGTCAAGCCTTGAAACACCCTCGATCGATGGGAAATTTCCCTGGACGTTCTTTGGCTTTAGTTCGTCGGAGATCACTCTTCTGGCGGCTTGGGATCATTGGGATTCGCTTGGACAAGGGAGGTGGAAGTCTCTAGAGCTCTCACACAAAGTTTCTTGGGCTAAGATGCTCTAGGGAGAGAGTAATTATAAGATCCCATCTTTGGAACCCTAAAAAGAATATTTAAATCCCAAGGGATTTAAATCGATGGCTTGGATTAGATCCAATTTCAATTGGGAGGGAAATCAGGCTATTTTGAGCTATGGTTTTGAATTCTTGAGCAAAGGGATTCAATTAGGGAATTAAATGGGCCTTTATTGTTCTTAAATCGATCAAATTGACCCATTAAGACATGGCTAGTCAATCAAGTCCAATGAGTGATGGATTGAGTCCAAGAAGGGGTTTGGATGGTCTTGTATTGGTTTGAAATTAAATTAGACCCCTTAAGGCTAATCGGGTCAACCTGGGTTGACCTGGTCAACCAGGTAGACCTAGACTCAAGTTTGAGCTCAACAAAGTTGGTCTGGCCATTTGAGTCTAGTGGAGGGGGGAGATTGAGCCAAGTGGCTCTGAAATTGATTTGAGATCAGTGAGATGGTGTTTGGGTCAATTTGAGTCAACGTAGGTTGACTTGGTCAACCAGGTTGACCTAAGACCCAGGCTTGGGCTCATCAGACTCAGTTTGACCCACTGAATTGGATAGGAGGGATCTTGGGTCCTGGCTTGGTCAATTTGACCAAATCAACCCTTTGGTCCAAGGATTTAGCAAAATTAAGGTCAACAAATAGACCCCCAACAAGAGCGGCGAACAACTTGTGAACTGCTCATGTTGGCGTTGATCGACTGTGCCAAAAGAAGTAGAGTGAAGAATCATGAGTGAAAGACTACCAAAAATGTGGAAGAAAGTAGGGAGCTCTCCTCTCGGCCTTACCCTACAGTAGAGGGCAAAGCCTAGGAGAGAGCGAAAAGCAGCAGTATACATCACCAAAAGGTGAAGAAGCAGTGGGTCTTCTCCTGGCCTTTCCCTATAGTAAGGGTAGAGCAAAGAAAAGAACAAAGAGAGTAGAGCTCACCAATAGGTGAGAAAGTAGTGGGATGCTCTCCTGGCCTTGTCCTACAGGGAGGGAAGAGCCGAGGAAAGGATCCAAGTAAAGTAGAACTCACCAAAAGGTGAGAAAGTAGGGAGGGTTTCTCTCCTCGTCTTACCCTGTAGTGAGGGCAGAGCTGAAGAGAGAACTAAATGTAAAGTAGCAAAAGTAAGCTAACTTTCTGCCTGACTATATTGAAATAGCAGAGTATAAGGTGAAAGAGGTGGTGAGAAATGCCTCCCAGTGGCTCTATCGGGTTCTCTCTACCAGGTAAAGTGAAACCAACTATCTGCTTGATTGTATCGATCAGCAGGATAGAAGGTGAAAGAATCCTATATCCTCCTGATCCTTCTAGAACAGTGGATTGGGGTGACTCAATATTTGCTTAACCATATCAAAACAGCAAATAAAAGAGTCATAAAATCTGGTGCCTGCCTGATCACAACAGGATACTCAGGATAAAAGGTGGTGACAAATACCACCCAGGGACTATGTCGGGCTCTCTCAACCAGGTAAGTAAAGCCGACTATCTGCCTGACTATAACGAAAAGGCAAGATAGAAGGCAAAAAGAATCCTATCTCCTCTTGATCCTTTCGAAATAGTGGATTGGGGTGACTAAACACTTATGCCTGACCTCAGCAAAAGTGACTAAGCCACGAAATGGAAGCCTGCCTAGTCTTTAACAGAACATCTGGAGTAAAGGGGTGGTGAGGAATGCCTCCTAAGGACTCTGTCGGGCTCTCTCAACTAGGTAAGTAAAACCAACTAACAGTCTGACCGTGTCAGGACAGCGGGGTAGAAGGTGAAAATGGTCCCGTCTCCTTATCTTTTTGGAACAGTGGACTAGGATGACTCAACACTTCTGCCTGACTTCAGCAAAAGTGAATAAGCAATGAAATGGAAGCTTGCCTAGTCTTTAACAGAACATCTGGAGTAAAGAGGTGGTGAGGATTGCCTCCCAGGGACTTTGTCAAGCTCTCTCAACCTGGTAAGTAAAACCAACTAATAGTATGACCATATCAAGACAGCGGGGTAGAAGGTGAAAAGAGTCCCGTCTCCTCCCAATCCTTTCGGAATAGTGGATTGGGGTGACTCAACACTTCTGCCTAACCTTAGCAAAAGTGAATAAGCCACAAAATAGAAGCTTGCCTAGTCTTTAACAGGACATCCAGGGTAAAAAGGAGTAATAAGGAATGCCTTCCAGGTGCTCTGTCAAGCTCTCTCAACAAGGTAAGCTTCAACATTTGCTCAACCAGCTCAGCCTTGCAAATGAGGAAGGGCTAAATACTCACTTAATCCTATCGGTAGTAGTGGGTAAAGAGTTAGGCTCTGGTGTCTGCCTGATTATAATAGGACACTCATAAAGAGAAAAGGTGGTGAGGAATGCCTTCGAAGGGCTCTGTTAGGCTCTCTCAACCAAGTAAAGTGAAACTAACTTCCTGTATGTCAGTATCAAAATAATAGGGTAGAAGGTGAAAGTCATCTCAACATCAGCCTGACATAGATCTGTATAGGGATATGAGGGAAAAAGGAAAGGTACGTGGAAGAATTTTAAAGGGTAGAGTTATCTAAGGAATCCCAAGCTAGCATTTTGGTAACCACATTGTAGAGGACAAATCATCGTGGCCATGAGTATCCAAATAACGTTAGGATCTCTTAGGGAACCCTAACCCTACATAAAAAGAGAGGAGAATATCAGCATGATGTCTCATAAGAAAGCTAGAAGAGATACACCCTCAGTAGTGTATGTAGAGGGGCAGTCTCATTTTAAGGTAGTAAAAAGAACTTAAGTAGTGAGGGGGCACCTCTGCTATGAAAGATAGGACTAAGCCTAGTAAAAATAATCATCAAAGGAGCTACAATGGTAAACCCCTATCAACTGATGGGGACCCTGTAAGGAGTGAAAATAATATCAACACATTCAAAGGATCTCTCCGATAGCTAGGAGTCGGGTCTCAATGGGAAAATAAGTGGTAGAAGAAAAAGTAGAGCTGGCTTTTTACTGGAAAATCAAAACTCAAGAAGAGGTGACGGTAGCACCTAGGGTATGATGCTCCTTATCATCGACTGGGAAAGAGAGGACTGGATTAGCAAGAAGACCACTCGCCACTAAAGAAAACAGCTCTGAATAGAACAAATAATCATCTAAAGCTTACAGTGGTAACGCCCACACAAACTAGTGGGACCCTATGGGAAGGGAAAGTAACCCTAACACATTTATAAGACAATTCTAGAGACTAAACCTAGTGTATGAATGGTAGGATAAATCACGAAAAGGAGCAGGAGAACTGATCTTCTACTAGAAAATCAAAATTCTCAAAGCAGGGATGTTAACATCCAATATAGGATATACTACATCACAGCCAGGAAAACATCTCTAAATAGTAATGGGACACACTCACTACTTGAAGATAGTAATCATGAATAGGATTGAATAAAGCTCAATGGGTCAATGGGGTAACACCTACCCTAACCAAGTATGACCATATGGGGAGTAAAAGCAACACTACTATATTCATAGGACTACTCTACCAGCTAAGAGTATGGTACAAATAGTGAAGTGGGTTGGTAAAGAAACTAAGGAGCCACTCTTCTACTAAAAAATCAAAGCTACTAAGGATGTGATGCTAACATCTGAAACAAAATGTACCACATCACAACTAAGGGAACAACTTGAGGTGAAAATAGAGCACATCTATCACCTAGTATAGTGATTATGAGTAAGATCAATGATCATCAAAGGGTCATAGTGGTAGCACCTACCCTAACTGGGTGGGACGCTATGAGGAGTAAAAGTGACACTACCACATTCATAGAACCACTCTGGCAGCTCAGAGTAATGTATGAATGGGAGAATATGCTATCAAAAGAGGACAGAAGGGGATTGATCTTTCCTTAGAAAGACCCAAACCCATAATGCAGTGATGTCGACACTGAAGGCATGAGGTATCACATCATTAATAAAAAAACAATTATAATCATAGAGGTTTATGACCAACTAAGTGTAGACTCGTCCTTGAAGTAATCATCAAAGTGCTTCAAAGGAGAAGAAAGATGGATTTCTAGGAAATTTGTGCTCTTAGAGAGTATTACCGGGTTCCTCATGTGACAAGGGTAACTGGTTTTGCTTTACTAAGAGTTTTCCTCTTTTTTATCATATGTATTATTTTTTCATGAGAGAAGGGACTGTGAATGGCTTTGGTAACCCAGGCCATGTTCATCACATGAACAAAACTGAGGAAACAGATTATACAGGATCTTGTAAAGAAGCGAATAATTAGTTTTGATAACCCAGACCACATCTAACTCATATGAATGAACTAGGGAGCACAATTATAACAAAATTGACATAGAAATACTATCAAATTGGGATAGGGGATCAACATTATCACTCCTGACAAACATGAGATGGTATGGACCCAGTATCCCATCTCTAAAGGATCTAAACTAATGACTTTGACATCCTTGATTACATTTAACTCATATGAATGGACTGGGGCTACAACTATTAGAGCATGACTGATAGGAGGAAGAAATTCATAGGAATAATGGATCACCATCACCACACCTGACTAACATAAGCGGGTATGGATCCAGTATCACATCTCAAAAACAAAAGACTTGAATCATTGGTTTTGATATACTAGACCATACTTGGGGTGGCAAGTGAAATTGGGAGAGTTAAAACCTATAACAGATATTTGATTATATGGACTCAATCAAAAATGACAAATGGGAACATACTCCAAAAGCATATTAACTCCATTCAATCTCATAAAGAGCAATAATTTAAATTTTCTAACTCAGCTCAAGCTCTATACCAGCTAGAGCGTGCTATCTCTCTTATATGAGTATTTTTTTATTGAATTTAAATATAATTTAAAAAGGGATTTAAATTAGAAAAAGAAATTAAATTTTCTCAATTTTCTTGTATGAAGATTTATTTCCGTATCTGATAGGATATCATTGCATAATGATGAATCCAAAGTCATAATTTTCAAACTCAAGTATCAAAAGTATCAAAAGAATTTATGGATCTTCTTAGATTTAGAGATTTACTAGAAAGAGAAGCCGTTTACTTATGAATTTTGGGCACATTTTGTGCCATTTTCTTAATTTTAGTGAGCTTTGCATAATTTTCAATTATTTGATACACTTTGTGCATCTTTTATTTTTGGAACAACAAGGGTAATAATAACAGGCTACCGGTATTGATGGGACGGAGCAACCTATGCAATAGGTGTGGTAGGCACAGGCTGCTTGACCGTAGGATGAACAAGGGGAATAGGGAGTGGTTTAGGCACTGGTCGCCTAACCACGACGCGCACTGACTGCATAAGAACAGGAGTGGGACGTGGTGCTCGGGCTATCCGCCGAGCAACATGACATCCAAAAGGGCACATGGATGTGCGTCCTCTCCTTTAGGGAGGAGAGAATGCAACAGCCTCAGCTGAGGATGGCCCGCCAAGAATGACGAAGGCTGAGTCAGTGAATGAACCAAAAGTGATTCCTCCAATATGTGGACTAGCTAATATGGACTCAGGGAGTGTCACCTATGCGTCTGAGCCGAAGCTGAAAGTAATAGAAGGAACAAAAGGAGCCATGGTACTACTACCAAGAAAAAGGAAATTGAAAAGTTAGTTAGAATGGAAATCACAAAAGAAGGAATGAATTGATAAAGATGGATAAGGGAGAAAATATCCTGCTAGGCTGGAAAGAAGTAGAGTAGGGGGGAAATGAATTTTGGGCACATTTTGTGCCATTTTCTTAATTTTAGTGAGCTTTGCATAATTTTCAATTATTTGATACACTTTGTGCATCTTTTATTTTTGGAACAACAAGGGTAATAATAACAGGCTACCGGCATTGAGGGGACGGAGCAACCTATGCAATAGGTGTGGTAGGCACAGGCTGCTTGACCGCATGATGAACAAGGGGAATAGGGAGTGGTTTAGACACTGGTCGCCTAACCATGACGCGCACTGGCTGCATAGGAACAGGAGTGGGACGTGGTGCTCGGGCTGTCCGCCGAGCAACAAGACATCCAAAAGGGCACATGGATGTGCGTCCTCTCCTTTAGGGAGGAGAGAATGCAACAGCCTCAGCTGAGGATGGCCCGCCAAGAATGACGAAGGCTGAGTCAGTGAAGGAACCAAAAGTGATTCCTCCAGCATGTGGACTAGCTAATAAGGGAGTGTCACCTATGCATCTGAGCTGAAGCTGAAAGTAATAGAAGGAAAAAAAGGAGCCATGGTACTACTACCAAGAAAAAGGAAATTGAAAAGTTAGTTATAATGGAAATCACAAAAGAAGGAATGAATTGATAAAGATGGATAAGGGACAGAATATCCTGCTAGGCTGGAAAAAGTAGAGTAGGGGGGAAACCCTAGCTAACATGAAAAAATTCTAACTAAAGAAAGACCCTAACTAAGAGTGGGATGGACCTAATCTAAATAGTACTAATCCCAGAGTACATAAAATTGTTGACCTCATTTTTGTATGAGGTCACTAGAGACCTACCTAGACTCCAGATCAATCCTGACCCTACATCAATCTAGAATCTATATCCTAGGATTCTGCCAAACTCCAGGCCTTAGGATTCATCTAGATCCTAAATCTCTTCTAGATTCTAGGTCCCAAGTTCTACTCTAGATCCTAGGATTTCTCTAGACAAATCTAGATTTTAAGACTCTTCTAGACTTCATATCTCAGGATTTATTCTAGACCCTAAGATTCTCCTAGATCCAGACCCTATGATCTTCTCAGGCCTTAGGAGCTACCTAGACCTTAGATCAATCCAGACCTTGAGATTAATTTAGATCTCAGATCAATTCAAACTTCAAACCAATCCTAGCCTTAAGCTAACCCAGATCTCAATTCAAATCAAACCTCAATCAAATTCTAGACCCTAGTCCAGTTCAAGATCTTAATCTCCAGTTCGAACCTTGGTCTTATTTCTGATCAAACATCAACCTTATCCAATCAATTATGATCCTCCAAATGATCATAAATGATTTAGAAAACTCAAACTTAATCTTTCAAACGCAAAATCCAGATCAAATCTAAGAATCCAGACCAAAATCCTAAGTCGAAAGGCCAAGTCCTAAAAGCCTTTTCTTATGGATTTTCAAACACTTTAAAACCCAGCCAAATGGCCTCTAATTCGGGGTCTTCCAGTTGCATACTGATTGGACATGTCTCTGGAGACTACACTCCAAATTTGAACCCATTATGAGGTCTCTAACCTCAAAATCTAAATCAAAATCCAAATGTTGTAAAACCTTCAAATATTTACGGCTTATACCACTGGACCTGTCACCCAGTGCATTTTGATCTTGGAGCTTTCTTCAAACCCTCCAATCACTTCCAGGCCTTTAATCCTGATATGTTGATCAATAAACTGCATTTTATTGGACTCATTTCTGCCCCCAGTAGACGTGGTGTTAAAATGACTAAAATACCCCTTTAAGGGTGTGAATGATCATTTTGGATCAAATGAGCCCCAAATCAAATGCAACCACTTCCAGCAAGTTTCAAATATCAAACTCAACCTTCTAGACCCAAACCCAGACCCTAGGTCAACTTGGTTGACCAAGTCAACCTAGGTTGACCAAATAGGCCCTTAAGGGTCAAAACAGCCATTTTGACTGAATTGACCTCCCCAGACCTTGGGACCACCTCCAATGGTCTCTAAGTGACATTTCAAACCTATCTAGCCCTGACCCATTCCCTGGGTCAACCTAGTTGACCCAGTCAACCTAGGTTGACCAAATCAACCATTAAGCCTTTTTTACTTTGACTCAATTTTCAAATGTATTTAAACCCCTTCAACCGAACCAACCAACATTTAAGACCCCCTCGACTACCACCTTAGCATTCAAGAGGGTTATGAATGGTCAACACAGTCAACAAGTCTCTTAAGGGCTTTAAGAGGTTTAAATGTTCAAGCAAGCTCAAGTCATCTCAATCCCTTTGAACCTAGCTCACTCGATCAGCACCCAAAGCTTCTTCCCATGCCACTTCATCAGCCCTATTGACTGGTTGACTAGTCAACCCAGACAATAAAGTCTCTAAAGAGCTTTCAAATGGTCAAACCCCTTCTAAACCTTAAGTATATCCCTTCCAAGATAAGGGACTTCCTAAACCTTTATTAATACTAGATTAAGCTTTGGATTAGTTTTGAACCAGCTCAAGTGGTCCCAAAGCCTATTTGGAGCCAATAAGACCTCTCCACATGGATGTCCTTGGGCTGTCCTTGCTCCCAGCTTTCCAACCACTCTAGGGGCAGGTGGCAACCATCTAAGGGTGTCTCCAACTGATCCTAGCCTTCCAATAGGTCTAGGGTTGTTTGAATAGGATGAAAACCCTCATTCAAGCCGTCATTCTCACTTTAAAAAAAAAACCTTATGTCTCCATTCAAGCCCTCCCAGACCTAAAACTCTTTTTGTTTGAGCATTCCAGACCTCGTTCAACATATTCCCAGCTCGATCCAGTCGGTCAAAACTCGCCGGAGACCGGATTCCGGCGTGCTTGAGCCAACACCCGTCCAAGCTGATTTGCGACTGATCCAGTGGCTTTCAAGTTGTGGTGTCTTTAGCAAATTTAATCGTGGACAGACTACAATTTTAGAGAACCAAAGATCTTCTGAATCCACTGGCTGGATTGAGGTAAAAGCTCAACCCTATCTTAAGACACATAGAGTTAATTAACATTTTATTAAGCTCTTATTTAATATTTTAAGCATATCCCCAAAAATTCTGTTCATTCAAGAAATCTAGGTTTAAAATTTTATTTAATTTGATTGAGTGTATTGAGAGAACGAATTGATTTTCTTGTTTAGGGTCTCAGTCCAGCTTGTGCATGGATCTCGCGTGTTCTGGACCATTGATCTCGTGATCAACGGTCCGGATTGAGCCTTCCCACGATACCTTGAAACCGCACGGATTGATCTACAGCTTGATTATCCGTCCAGCGCCATCTCTGCCGTCTATTCGAAACAGCGGGATTGGCTTTCGGCCGTTCGATATCACTTAATAGAGATCAAACGGCGGTATTTGATCTCCACCGTCGGATCGAATGTGTGGAGGATTGACGGCGGGTATCTACCGCTGAGCTGGTTAAGTGGAGGGCCCCGCTTGATCGCCGCCCTCCACCTGGCGTAATCACGCGCTGCCACGTCTAAATCCAGAATTAAATCTTTATTTTTAATTATATTTAAATATATAACCTTTAAAAAATCATAGTAAGTAAAATATAAGTCCAAAAAATCCATATAATATATCAAACAGCTCGGTTTTTCAAGGCCTTCGATCTAAAAATAAAATTAATTTAAAATATTCTATATTTTTAAAATAATTTTAAATATTAACTATTTGATTATTTTAATTAATATTTAATCAAAATAAATCCAGATATTTCAAAATTTAACAAAAAAAAAATTATTTTAATCTATCTTGAATTTCCAGAGAACTTACCAAAAACTATTTGAGTTAATTTTGATGTTATTTTGATTTATTCAAATCATTATTTATATTTTATATATAATTTTAAAATCAAATCGTTTTAAAATTATATGCATAATTAAATTTTTTTAAAGCACTTTGAATCCGACTTGAAATTTTAATCAGAGATTGGACTTGATTGAATCGATTTAATGGGGATTAGCTAATGGGTAATTAACTTGTTAATTACTCATTATTTGAGCTTTATTTTCAAATATTCAAAATGTAATTTGATTTTGTGTAAGTTACACACACTTGCACCTAGTCTAAGGCTCTCTTAGATTTAGGAATTGATTGTGGCTATGCATGTTTATATATATGTTATGTTCAAGGGTTAGAATGACAATGATTGCAAACCTTCAAACTTAGTGTCATTAAGAATAATAATTAAGGACTTGTTTAGAGAACTTAGAATATTTCCAATAATTAGGATTCACCTCCTCTTGATTTGAAACTTGAACCACTTAAACTTAGTGACACTCTCAGCCCATAGGAAAATTTTCACAGGTTTTTAACCCCTTAATTAAATATTAAAATAATCCAGAAAATTTTTAAAATTCAAAAATCATTTTAAAACTCCAGAAATCCTTAATTAACTTTAAAATTAGTAATCAACCAACCTTAAATAAAATTCATTAACTCTCAAACCTTAATCAAATCAAATCATTTAATTCTACCAGGTACCACTGGGTAACCCAGGCCTACGAGGCTATTAAATTAGCCCCAAGAAAGGTGAAATAAACTTCACGTCCTCGGTGTGAAACAAAGGTGGTATCCAACAAATAATTGAATAACTTTTTAAAATCAATTTTAAATCATTAATACTTAAACTTCAATTAAAATTCCCTTTGAGCCTTTCAACCAATCAAATATTAATCAACTTTAACTAATGATCCTATTTAGGACATTTCAAAACCACACAACCTACCTCACACATTGTAAATGATTTGCCAGGAGCACAACCTCTAGTTTTAGGCTAGACTGGTGTTTACGTTTTAGCTGTGCCAGATTTTCGAGCTTTCACTGCATGCTGTTTGCTAGCCTAGGATTGATGTGATTGTTTATTTATTTATTGCATTCTATTGTGAGTAATTAAGCATTTTAAATTTCAAATATTAACTGCTTCAGATTGAATATTAACTGCTTGAGATTAAATATTAACTGTTTGGGATTATTTATACAACTGCTGATTATTAGGATAACCCTGCAGGATCGAGTCTAGATTTTTCTTTTAAATTCAAATGTAATTTGATTATGTAATATGGTTGTAAATATTTAAGTGACTCAAGAATGGGATGTTAAAACATCCAATTTGGAATCCAAAGAGGAAGGGACATCCCTTAAGGGAGAGTCCCTATCCATTTGGAGATCTAAATTAGGATGATTTTAAAATATACAAAGAGAAAAGATAACACCCCTTTCAAGGGGGAGTTTCTTTTCATTTGGATATCCGGACCCGACGATCCAAGAAGCAGCAGAAGGATGAATAAATGGATACGAGAAGATCCATTCTCAAAGTCACTTGAGTCTTAGGATTAGAAATCCGGTTTGTTATCAGTGGTGCCTGGCCACTTTACTTTTCTGCAAATTCTGGGATGTAATAATAAGTGGCACTTGCCATATGGACTTTCAATTTGAGCATTGAATTTGATTGATTTATTTAATTGATTGTGTAGTAGAACTACCTATTTTTTTAGTCTTTTTACCTGCATGCCAATTTTGATTTGACCTGGAATTCGATCGTAGGCTCTTAAGGACTCATTCAAAACTATTTCTTCTTAAACAAAATTAAAACATTTAAGCTCACATAGAAACTCTAACGTTTTAAGAAGTAAGCCCGGGACCACCGGGAGTTCTCATTACCTTCATTCAAATTCAAATATTTAATTGAGTCGATTAGCATGCATTAGATTAACAACAAATTAAATTTCTAAAACTTTTAATTGCATTTTTAGCTTAAGCATCAACCAACCCAACATATGTCTAAGGGGCCAATTAGGATATGCTCTAGATGTCAGCCCCAACTCCTCAAACTTTTCTAAACAACGTCCCTACCACTCGACAATAAATGACTGGACTCATATTTTAAAATTGTTTAGGTGGTTTAGCTGGCTCCCCATTTCAGGCCGGGGTAAGACCAAATTTGCATTGCACTAGTTAGGTTCGGGCTACTTTTTAGTGCCCAATTTAGACTTAGGTTCCGAGGAAAGCTCGGGCTATAAGACCTCAACCTCCGGGAATCTAATCCCAATATTCTAATAAAATTGACCACTCAAATTAAAAATATCTTTCAATCAAATTTAAGCCCAACAATTAGGATAGGCTGGGGTGTTTCTGAATTAATTTAGAATCTCAAAATACCTCCTATCCTTCTTCCTTTGATTCCGAAAATAAGTGCTCAACTTCGATCCAATCCCATTTGAAAATTCCAACCCTTAACCACCTTTGATATCGATCTTTGAAAATCTAAATAAAATTTCTACCGCTATTTTAATCGAGAGTTTTCATAGGAAACTTCTATTTCTTATGATGTAATTAACTACGAGGGCTTGTGCTCGTAGGAGATTTGGAAACTCAGACCTGATTTTCAAAATTAAATTTTCAAAACCTCTAATTAATTATCTTTGGGAAATCAAACAAAAAATGGTGATCGTTATCGTCATATTCAAAATATTGGTAATAAGTAATATCATCTTTTTTCGAGAAGATATATTATTTTATTATCATTTATTTTGATTATGAAATTAACGATCTCTTATCCGAATTATTATAGTTAAACAGTTGATTGAACGTCATTTTGATCTTTTGAGATTATATGCTATTTCCCCTTGAGTTCGATTATGATAATCAGGATAAAATTAAAATTCTGAAATTTGAACCCATTAGGGAACGATATGATCACCTCCTGAGGCGATATACTGTTCATAATGACATATTAAATTTTAAAATTCAAAATTAAATAATCCCAAAGAAAATTAATCACTTTTCAAAACTATATTTTTTCAATCAAACAACAATAAAGGATAATATATGATCTGAAGATGGAGATAGAAACTGGTCTCACCATGGTCGCCAGAAACCTGTGGACCTCCGAAAGGGCACCGCTATGGCTGTAGGATTGCAGAGGAGTATACAACCGCACCTACCACGAGGGATAGAGATGATCGCGGGCTTCCGCGCTCCTCACAAATGGGCCCATGGAAGGGCAGATTGGACTATACATATTTTAACCATGGAAGATAGCGGCTCTCACCTATGCACCTCAATGAATAATAATATGCACTGCCTGATCATAGTCACAGGATTCCCCCACCCGATATATCAGCTTGGATGGAGTATAGTATATATGGAATTCAATTTCTCATGGGTACAAGCCCCCGCGGTTACTTACATCTCAAGCTGGAGCCTGAGAATACTCTCGATTAAGGATCATATATTATCCTCTCTAATATGAGATTAGCACATGGGTGAAGACTAAAAAGTCCTACTCATAAGGAAAGAAAGGTCTCAAATGGCTCAGTCAATATGTGGGGTTCATACAAGAATTCGGAGGGACTAAGGTACTAAAGAGGAAACTAGAGAAAAGAAGGTCAAGCAGTCGACACATACATGAGAGAAGGATGGAGGTGGCATCATCCATATGATGTAGATAAGTAGGATTTATAGTCCCTGAAGAATAGAGAACTTACCTATTATTTAGGCATGCTATGAGGCCGAATATAGTAGCCTTGAATCCTAAATCTAAATTGGATTTAGTGTTATACGCACACTAACACCCGTATCATAACTAATACAGTACAAAACTTGGACTTACCCCGGCCTAGATTAGAGAGCTAGCTAACCACCTAATCAGTTTAAAACTATATTATCATGTCATTTATGAAATATAGATGGGTGGTTCAATTTTTGGAAGTTAAGGCTGACATCTAGAGGGTTTTATAATTGGCCTTATACTTATATTGGGTAAATGCCCCTAACTAATGCAATTAAAATTTAATTTTAATTAGTTGCTAATGCAATACATACTGGTTGAAGTTTCCAAATCAAGTATGCATAAGATTTTAAAAATAAGCTTATATAAAATAATTTTTAGAAAAGATTGAGTCTCCCCAGGTCCGGCACTTCATCCTCATAGGTCAAATTATCCGAACTCTACCCGCAGGTGGGGATGTGTCTTATTAGAAGGAGAGAGAGAGAAATGCATTAATATGCATGCAACCCTAGACGGTTCCGGCAGTTTTCTTGGTTTGTTAAGTTTCTAAATTATTTAAACCTTAAATATTAGATTTTAATTATGAGCAAAAAATATTTTTTTAGTCCTTAAAGAGCCTAACAAAATCCAGGCTAAAATAAAAGTGGCATGAAAATCACCAATAAACTAAAAAAATTAAGCAACCCTAGAGGAAAATAATATAAATCAAGCACATCATAATTATCAAACTAATTAATAAATGTCGATAGGCTAATTGCCCTTAATTATAACCCAGGGTCTACAGAAAATAAAATGGCCGGGCACTACTACCAACAAACCGGATTTTGAAGCCTATGACTGACACAAAAAACTTTGAGTGGAATATTGGGTCTTCAGGTCTTCAAACTTTATGGATATTTTTTCCTTGGACTCCTTAGATCTCTCCTCCTTAGACTCATTGGATCTCTCCTCCTTGGACTCCTTTGGATTTGTCATGGCTTGACTATACAAACGAAGAGATAATTTCCCCTTTTAGAGGGGTATTGCCTTTTCTCTTTGGATATCTAAAAGCCATCCAAACTCGATCTTTCAAATGGAAGAAGACTCTCCCCTTTGAGGATTCCTTCTTCTTTTGAAACTCGAGTTGAATAAGAATATCCCAATTCAAAGTTGTATTTTCATAACTCTCACCAATATTATAGAGAATTTATATTAATGAAAGTAGTAAAAATTTGAACTCTCTTGGAAGGTTATCCTAGTAAAAATCTCAAGCAGTTTATATAGAAATAAAAAGACTCATCATATCCACCTACTTGGCCATGCTCTTAGTTATTTATGAGGGCTAAGTAGTCAGTTATAATTATGATTTTTAGCTCTCATTTATTTAGGGGAGGCTGAGCAAATTCTGGAGCACCTGCACAAGACATCATTAGAAATCATGACATTTGCCCCCCCCCCCCCCCTTTATTTAGCACTACATCAGCATGGTCACCTACAAGAAAAATAATATATATCATCCCTAAGTAAGTAGTAGATTTAAACTCACATCACATCAATCCACAGTATAGTAAAAGTAAGCAAACACAGTAGCAATTTTTCACAACATGAAATGAAATCTCAAAAAATCTGACACACAGCAGAAAAGTAAACACTAGCCTAGCCTAAATCTAGAAGTGGTGCCCTAGCAAAAAATTCTTTATGTGTGTAAGGCTTGTGTAGTTTTGGATTGGTCCTATTTAGGATGATTTGTTCAAATTGTCTAAGATTAGAATTTGTTAAAGGCTAGAAAAGAAAATTTTAATTAAAGTTTAAATATTAGTAAATTAGTATCCATTTTAATTAGTTTAGTTTGTTAATCCATTTTTAATGCTTAGGATAGTGGTGATTGAAGTTCAAATTATATTATTCAATTTTGGAAAGTCCAGGGTCCTCCTAGGTGTTAGGATTAAGAGGTCCAAAAGGTCACTATAGAAAATAGTCTAGGTTAAGGGTCCCTAATATTTTAAGTAAATACTAAGGCTTAAGATGAGTAGTTAGGCTTTGAGTTTGTTGGATTTAGAGTTTCCTATGCAAAGTTATGAATTTTCTTAGTTTTGGACAATTAATGAATTATTAAAATTGCCTAATTAGAGATGATTTTATAGTTTTGCTCCAAATCAGATCTAATTTGATTGGAATCACTCCCAAAGGTCAGTAATGACCTAAGAAGGTGTTCCCAAGTGTTTGGGAGAAATTTGATTTTTTTTATAAATTTTTAATTATCTAATAAAGGCAAAATGATAATTTTTAATTAAAGTTAAATTAATGGTCAAAATGGGGTCAAACTAATAGTCCTTAATTATCTAAGGTTAAGCACTGAATTTTGAACAATTCAAACTATTATGGGTATTGTTTTGAGTTGAAATCAATCTATTATAATTTTTAGAATGTATCGGGCTCTATTTAACAAGTAAGTTAGGGTTGGTTGATTAAGGGGTCTAAAAGCTCCTAAAAATTCCTAGAAAATTTTGGGATGTATAGGATGTCACCAAGTTTAGATTTTGAAGTTTTCATGCCAATCAGTGATCTATTCAAGCTCTAGAAATTTTCTAAGTTCGCTAGACAGGTCCTTAATTTTTATCCTTAGGGTGTCGCTATATTGAATGGATTTAAATGGATTTTTGAACTAACCCTCAAGGTAACAATGCATGAAATACACAAAAACAAAATAGTAAACACACCATGTCCTTAGATCTAAGATATCCTAAACTAAGTGCGCGTGCATCCTATACATGTGAAGTATGATATAAGAAAAGTAAATGTGCTTAACAAAATAATTAGTGAATGATTAAGACTCAACCATTCACTAATTCACTCTCCCATGGTTGCTCTTCACATGCACAACATATGTTTAAAATTTCATAAATAGTGGATCTCCCAAATTTAAGATTTAATTATATATATGTAATATTTAAATATAGGGGAGATCCACTAGCCACCCTAACAAGGATTCAACAAGGGTTTGAAAATAATTTCTAATTTAAAAATATTTATTATACTAACTATTTAAATAATATAAAAATACTTAAAATAGTTAAGTAAAATAGAATTCTTCAAAATAATAAAAAATAGTTTATGAAAATAATTTTAAATTAAAATTCATAATTTTCTTAAAAGAACGATTGGTTGTACACAAAAATTTGATTTAAAATAAATAAGCTATGATTTTTAGAAGTTTAATGCAATAACGGCTACTTTAAAAAATAATTTCAAAATAATAATATTTAAAATAATTATTAAATGTAAAAAAATTAAAATAATGAAATTTCATAAATTTAATGTTAATTTAATAAAATAATATTAATAATAATAATAATAATAATCATAATCATAATAATAAGAACAATAATGATAACAATAAATAGTTTAAGGCAAATAATGATAATAATAATAAGAAGAAAATAATAGTAATAATAAATAAAGTTTAAAATAACAATAACATAATGATAATGACAATAATAATGAGAATAATTTTTAAATTAAAATAATAATAATAATAATAATAATAATAATAATAATAATAATAAAGTTAAAATAATAATAATAAAAGTAAAATATAATAATATAACAATAATAATCATAATTAAATAAATTAATTTTAAAATAATGATAAATAATAGATAAAGTTTAAAAGATTAATAAGAAAATAATAGTGATGATAATAATGAAAGCTAATTTTTAATTTAAAATAATAATAATAATAATGAAGATAATTTTTGAATAATGATAATAATAATAATAATAATAATAATAATAATAATAATAATAATAATAATAATAATGTGGCAGTGGTGGGCCAATGATTAGCGCCACCGCCAATCATTACCTGCTGATTGGGAAAGCAGCGGGACCTACACGCTTTGCTTAAAAAAAGTTAGTAGCACCCCGAAGCGTCCGATCAACCATAGTTTTGAACGAATGGCCGAGATCCAGCTGAACGGGCAACACAACAGCGGATCGGACCGTTGATCACGGGATAAACGGTCTAAAACCCGTCCAATGCATGCATGCACGAAACCGAGAACCCTAGGGTAATAATCGCCTCGTTCTCGCGATCGGGCTAATCAAATGTCATAAAATTTTAAACACATGGTGCATGAATGAAGAGCAATCATAGGAAAGTAATTTTAAGTCCTGAAACTCATTATGTAAGGAGCTAATTAGATCTAGGTGTTCTAGTCTAGGGTTTGCATTATACCTCAATCCACACTATCGATTCGGGAGATCTTTGGTTCTCTGAACTTGTAGTCTGTTCATGATTATTTTCCTAGTTGATGTCGAGCCTTAAAATGCCATCGATAGATGAAAAATTGTCCTGGACATTCTTTGGCTTCGGTTCGCTAGAGATCACACCACCGACAGCTTGGGATCGTCGGGATTTGCTTGGAAAAGGGAGGTGGAAGTCTCAAGAGCTCTCACATGAAGTTTCTCATGCTAAGATGCTCTAAGGAGTGAGTAATTATAAGATCCCCTCTTTGGAACCCTAAAAAGAATATTTAAAGCCCAAGGGCCTCAAATCAACGGCTTGGATTAGATCCACTTTCAATTGGGATGGAAATCAAGGTATTTTGAGCCGTGGTTTTGAATTCTTGAGCAAAGGGAATCAATTAGGGCATTAAATGGGCCTTTATTGGTCTTAAATGGGTCAAATTAACCCATTAAGACATGGGTTGACCAAGTCAAAGGTTTGACTTGGTCAATCAAGTCCAATGAGTGATGGATTGACTCCAAGAAGGGGTTTGGATGGTCTTGAATTGGTTTGAAATTGAATTAGACCCCTTAAGCCTAATCGGGTCAACCTAGGTTGACCTGGTCAACTAGGTTTACCCAGGACTCAGTTTTGAGCTCAATAAAGTTGGTCTAACCATCTGAATCTAGTGGAGGGGGAAATTGAGCCAAGTGGCTCTGAAATTGATTTGAGATCCATTAGAAGGTGTTTGGCTCAATTTGGGTCAACCCAGGTTGACATGGTCAACCAGGTTGACCCAAGACCCGGGCTTGGGCTCAATAGACTCAGTTTGACCCACTGAATTGGATAGGAGGGATCTTGGGTCCTAGCTTGGTCAATTTGACCAAGTCAGCCCTTTGGTCCAAGGATTTGGCAAAATCAAGGTCAACAGCTAAGAACACTCAATTAGATTGAAAAATGAATTTTCTGAGTTTTTGGAAGTTATAGACATTTAAATAAATTATTTAATTTATTTTAAATGTTAATTTAGCTAGTGCACAATCATTGCCAATCATTGACAATGATTGTGGACATGGAGACACACCTATATGGTCACTTATCCATGTCAACAATGAGATCTCTTATTCATGTCAACAATGAGATCTGGCTATCAAATTGATTATGGATTGGATGGAGGGCCAAAATGTGGCCACATCACCCCCAACCAAATCTTAATAACTCACTTTTGAGCCTCAACACATAACACACACAATTTTAGATCAAGGTCATCTACTCCACAGATCAGATGACTCATATTAAATGGATCTATTTAGTTTAAAAATGAACTAAAGTTTAAATGCTTATAAATTTTGAACCAATCCTTCAAATTTGATGAAATTTGAAATATAGGATCTAGGCAATCTAAATTTTCAATCCCAATAGTTTTAAGGCTCTACACATTGAGATATAGGAGAAATTATAATTTGAAAATTAAACTTCAAATAGAGATTTCTCACTAAAACATGGATGGATTTTAGAGATTTTGGGCTTGTTGGAAAACTTGAGAGGATTCTTCAACTTCCTAGAAGACTATAAGGGCTGGTGATCGTTGGAGCAAGAAAAAGATTTTAATTATCCTTTCTCTCTCTTACTAGTTTGATGTTTTCTTGAACTATGGAAGGACTAGAGAGGTTATAGGAGAGCTAAGGGCTTGCTATGAGGCTAGGGAATCAATTTGATCAACCTCAAACCCTTGGGAAGTGAGAATATTTTTATGAGAAAGAAAATATAATAGAGATCTTGGATCTTTCCACCTAAGCTAAGGCCAGCAGCCATTTTAGTTAGGGACTAACCAATTGGATCTAAGGGAAGGTTTTGGAAAGTTTAAAAGTACATGGGTTGTTATTAGAGAAGTTATAACTAAACCAATCATTGGAGAGAGGTTATTTTGAGGACTCTTACCACCTCAATTGCATAGGTTGTAAGAGCTTGATGTGAGTTACTAACGAAAGGTTCTAGAGACTATTCGATTCATTGGTTGGGTTCAAGTTGGACTGGGTTGGTCTAAGATCCAAAAACATGGGTTTGGAAAGCTTTATTCAACCCATACTTTTAAACTAGGTCAAACCATGGGTTCAAAATCTTGGGGTGCGTACATGAGGTCAATACACACCTTTTATAGCAAATTTTTAAATTTATTTTGATAAGGGTAGTGACTTAGATCAAGAAAATCTCTTTTTTAGCAGTTGGTTCAACCCTATTGGTCAAACCATATGGACCCAAGGCTTGAAATTTTTTTAGGAGACTCATGTTGACCTCTTGAATAGTTCCATGAGTTTGGTTCAATGGTTTAATTAAAATCATGATAAATAAATTTTTAAGTGTAGAAGATAATTTAGGTTAATTAGGGTTAAACTGGTCAACCAAATTGGACGAGAAGTCAATGATGAGTCTAACTCATTCCAAATGGTATTTATGACTTGTTGGAGGTGGTCCCTGTTGCAAATCTATTTTTCATGTCTTATGTTTTGATGATTGACAAACACTGCTTTTCTTGGACAGCTTGTTGCTTCTAACTTTTCAGGAATCGACGATCGGACAATCAAAAAGGAGCCAAGTTCAGGAATGCGTAGGTTTAGGGTTGAGTCAGTCTGTACTTTTGTTTTTTACCTTTTGAAGTCCTCTTGTAATAGTCAAAAAGACTGATGCTTTGTAACCCTTCACACACACACTTGAGAGACTTAGAAATTCTGGTTTTACTCATATCGGCCAGGACGATTTCTTTGATCGGCCTGGCCGATCAGCTTAAAACAGAAAGTCTAATTAAGGATTCTTAATTAAGGCAGCCTACGTTAACAGATCGTCCTGGACGATACGTGTATCGGCCAGGACGATAAGCTCAAAACAGAAAGAAGTAGCCGCCATAGACAAGTATGGTATACCATATCTTTAAATTATCGGCCAGGACGATCCTCGGATCGGCCTGGACGATATTCACAAATTATGCCATAATTGTTCAGGAAATCAAGGAAGTAATTAAGGATGATTGATACGATCATATCGTCCTGGACGATCGCAGGATTGGCCAGGCCGATCTAGTCAAAAACCTTAAGTTACTTCAGGACGATCAATATCGGCCAGCTCGTATTCAGGGCTATTGTCAGGACGATTTTCCTCTGATTTGAACTGATCGGCCAGGACGATCGTGAGATCGGCCTGGACGATCAAGCTATTTTTCAATCGTCCTGTTTTCCATTCAGGGCTATACTCTGGCCGATCTTCATTGTTTTGTACTGATCGGCCAGGCCGATGTCCAGATCGGCCTGGATGATAAAGTCGGCAACTTGCAATTAATGAGCTCTTTTGAAGCTCTTCTATTTAAAGAGCTCTTGTTCAACGTTTTTCAAGATCTTTGGCTGCTGCCTTGACCTAAGAAGGCCTTGAGGAGAGAAAGAGAGAGAGAAGAGAGAGAGAGGATCTTGTGAGGGGGAGCTTGTGAGGGGTTTCACAAGGGTTGCTTCAAGGATCTCTCTGAGTCGTCTTCGTCTAGAGTTTCTCGTCCGTGGAAGGGTCGGTAGAGGTAAGGAGTGTTTCTTTTGGTTCTGGTTCTCTGCCAGCTTCAGGAGGAAGCAAAAGGAGATAGGTTCTCTGCCTTGCCGGGGTGGCAAAAAGGAGGTTCTTGTGAGGGTTTCTCCACCTAGCCGTGGGGGCTAAAGGAGAGTCACTTTTTGTGTAGTGCAATACTTGGAGGGTGCCTCCAAGGAGTGGACGTAGGTCAAGTCGACCGAACCACTATAAATTTCTGTGTTCTTTTTCTCGCTTTCGCACGTTTAAATTCCGCATTATTTTCGTGGTGTGATTTGGTTTATATGATTTTATTTCCTTGTTTTAAAAAAAGTTTTTAAAATACCAATTCACCCCCCCTCTTGGTTAGTTTGGGACTAAGTTCATAGGGCTTAACATCCCCATCGAACTTTCAAGTGGTATCAGAGCTTGATTCGAAAATTAAAGTTTGAAAACTTTTTGAATTTGATCCATGTCTAACTTTGGGAATCGCAACACTACGGAAGGGTATTCTATTACCCGACCTCCTCTGTTCGATAACCTACCTTTTGATTTTTGGAAAACTCACATGTCAACTTTTCTACAATCTACTGATTATCGCATGTGGATGCTTATTCAAGAAGGTTATTCTCCACCTTCTCGTGAAATTAACGGTTTTAAAACTGAAGTTGTTTTTACCGAATGGACTTTTGATGAACGAGATTTAGCTCAACTAAATGCGAAATGTTTGAATTATTTTTTCTGTGCTTTAAAATCTGAGGATTACATGCGTGTTTCAACTTGCAAGACTGGTAAAGAAATTTGGGATAAATTGTGCATTACTTATGAAGGCACTAATGAAGTTAAACAATCCCGTTTAAACATTCTCTTGCATGACTACGAACTTTTTCGTATGAAACCTCATGAATCGATTTCTGACATGTACACTAGGTTTACTCAGATTGCTACTTCATTGCATGCACTAGGAAAAGAACTTTCGAACTATGAAAAAGTTAACAAGATTTTGAGATGCTTGCCTTCTTCTTATGATGCAAAAATTACTGCAATCACTGAATCTAAAGATTTAAACACCTATTCTATTGATAACTTGCTTGGCTCACTCATTGCTTACGAGCAAGGGGTGAATCAAAGAAATCTTGATGCAGGTGAGAAGAAAAAGGAGAAAACAATTGCATTGAAGGCACACAAATCGGATTCTGAATCTTCCGGGTCTGAAAGCGATGGAGTTGCCTTCATCACAAGGCAATTCAAAAGCTTTCTAAGGAAGAAACAAAAGCATCATCAAAATTGGAGAAAAGGTAAGGATCATAAACATATTAAAGGATCTTCTGATATTGTTTGTTTTGAATGCAGGAAACCGGGACATGTAAGAGCCGATTGTCCTACACTTCAAGATCATTCAAGCAAAGAAAAGGAAAAAGGTGAGGAAAAAGCTAAGTCTAGGAAGGAGAATAAGAAAATCCAAAGAGGCTTCTGGGCAGAATCTGGTACTGATTCCTCTGAGACTGAACCAGAGGAAGAGACTACAAACTTGTGTTTCATGGGAGAAAATCAAAGTGATGAGGAAGATGTATGTAAACCAACCTATGATGAATTGTTTGAAATTTGTGAAAAAATTCATACATCATACAAAAAACTTAAGAAAACTCATGCTAGCCTAAAATTAGAACATTCAAATCTACAAAAAGAGCATGAAGTTTTTCTCAAAGATCATGCAACGATTGATTCGAATCACATGGCTCTCCTTGATGAATTTGATGAATTAAACAAGAAGCATTTGGAATTAGTTGATAAAAGTAATGCATTAAAAGCTTCACACACCTCACTTAACGATGATCTTAAGAAATCTAAAGAGATTGAGAAAAATTTGAGGATTGAGAATGATGCATTAAAAAGAACTAACTTGAGAATTCAAAATGATTTGGAAACATGTAAGAAAGCTAGGATGACACCAATTTTTAATCAAAGGCCAGAACCTAGGAAGAGGCATTTTTACTCAAACCATTTAAGAAAACCTTTTCCTGGAGTTCAATGTTTTTCTTGTGGCATGTTAGGACACATCTCACACACTTGCACAGTTCACCGCAGTACACATTGGGTGTGGAGACCTAAGATGCATGATTCAATACATACCACATCTGCATTGCACTCTACATTTCCTAAGAAGGAGCCCAAATCTGTTTGGGTTCCTAAAACTGACTATTGTTGAGTTTTGCAGGAGTGCTCTCACCAAAGACCTCGTGGGAGCATAAGATACCTGAACATAAGGAGGCTTGCAGCTCAATTGCTTAAATCCGTTGTTTTATCACTTGCTTGAAATCTTTAGTCTTTGTGTGACTTTTATTTTAGTTTTTTTTTTTTTTTTTTTGTTTACTTTGTCCTGTTTTTATGAGTTTTTGTTTTTTACTTTGGTCTTTATTTTGGGCTTCCATATGATAAAACTTCTCAAGCTTTTAAATATTTGAGTTTTTGGAGATAGGGTGTAGCTTTTTAAAATTGGTTAAAGGAAGTAAATTGTTGATGTTTTTCCCTTCTTCTGACTTTGTTTAGTGGCATGATTTTCTTTTATAAAACAAAAGTCTAAACTCAGTTTAACCAATGGCTTTTTAAGATCTCTTTCTAATCTTGTTACATTAAATCATCTTATGCATAATAGTCAAAATTCTTTGATACCATTCAAGCTTTTGAAATCTTACCATTGCAGTTATCACGTGATTTTGATTTTGTGTTGTGGATTGTTCTTCCCTATGTTAGAGAGAGAGCTCGTATTCTCTAATATTTGGAGGATATACTCACAAACTAAGTTTTTTTTTAAGGGGTATATTAAAGAATTTTTAGCTTGCAAAAGTCAAAAAGGAAAGAGGCCAATGAAGTCAAATTGAAAAGAAAACTATATACACAAAAGTGTATCAAAAATCAAAAGATGCTCAAAGAGCCAATAAAAGAGAAAAGAGGCATAAAATTAGCCCACTAAATGCAAGCTATCATCTCTTTGGTAAAACTCTTAAAACTTAAAAAACTCATTGATTATGTGATACGTTCAAAGATTTGATTTCAAATTCCATGATTGAGAAAAACTATTTTGGTTTATTATTTATAAGATATTTTAGTTGTTAACATGTCTTGATTAGATCTTCTTATCCTTTTTTGTTATTCCGAGTCAGGACTCCGTTGTTTTTAAGAGAATTTTGTACCCTGAAGAATGTCCGATCTAGGGTAAATGGAATCAGTTTTTCTACCTTCTTCTAATTGAATTTTGTTAAACCTCTTGATCTCCTAAAAACTCTAAAAATTAAATTCATGAAAAGAGTTCTCATATGATCCCTCCTTAAAAAAAAAAAAAAATATATAGAAAAATTAAAATCCAAAAATATTCATTGTTTGTTTTATTTTTTGAATTTTTGTGTCTTTGAGTGTCTTTTCTTTTATTTTATTTTTGAGGGTCTTGATCATCACCATTCTTTTCTTGATTTCAATTTCAAGTCACATCGGCCTGGCCGATATTTATATCGTCCTGGCCGATATGACAAATTCTTTCCAAAATCCATCTGCTGACCTTTTCTGTGCTTACTGAAATTCATCGTCCTGGACGATATAGTATCGTCCTGGACGATTTGATCGAACTCATTGATGATAGTCCTGGCCGATAGTATATTTGTCTGGCCGATGCATTCTATGTGCATCGTCCTGGCCGATACACTGGACCGTCCCGGACGATCCACGTGTCAGTACGTTTTTATCTTTAAATTCGGCCCCGGACGATCCATTATTGGACCATCGGCCGGGCCGATCCACTGTTCGTCCTGGACGATACACGTGGCAAGCATTTAAAATGTTTTAACTTCGGCCGGTACGATCAATTATTGTGCATCGTCCTGGACGATACACCTAATCGGCCCGGACGATCTGCTTTTTCAACGGTCGTCCGGACTGACTCCTCGGGCCGATAGCATGTGTCTAATCGGCCTGGCCGATATCTGATCGGCCCGGACAATTGGACCGCCTTTTTGACCAATCGGCCTGTACGTAATTATTGACACATATCGGCCTGGACGATTCCGCGATCGGCCAGGACGATATGGACGTTTCTTTAAATTCAGGCCGATCCAGCCATGTTTTTCACTCCTCATCCCTTCTCCTTTGTGTTTTTGCTTAAGATCTCTCAAATGGCTGGTGGGAAGCGCGTCCGTCAGACCTCTGGAAGTTCCTCGAGGGCAAGGGTTGACCCTCGTTTCCGTGAAGCAGAAGATGAAGCTGCATATCACCGCTATAAAGAATGTGGAATTACTGTTTCCAGAATTATCAATCCAGTCCACATCTCTTACACGGTAATGGATCTCTTCGCTCACACTTCCCTTTGTTTCATTCTGTCTCTTGTTTTTCCCTTCAATTCTGAGTTCCTTCTAGAATTTTTTGCAAACCTGCGCATCAACTCCACCTTCACAGCCCTGTCCTCCTATGTGAATCGACGCCCTATCAAAATCACATATCAGGACTGTGTTGATCTCTTACAGCTATCCACCACCGGAGATAAGCTGCACTTAATTGCCCTTGACCCTGATCTTGACTGGTCCACGACAAATCACTTTCTTCGCCAGACCAATGTCCGTTACCATGTTGGAGAGACTAGCTCTTTAGTCAGAGATGCTAGGACAATCCAACATGTCCTTCGCACCTCCGTCATTCCAAAAGCCGGCGACCGTGTCCACATTACCCCTCTACTTTCCCTCACTACCTTCTATATCATGGCTCATAGGGAATTCAACACTGCTGACCTATTTTTTCGTTACATTGATCACCTAACAACAATTCGTGATCCAGGCCACAGAAGAAAGACAAATCTAGCCTTAGGACACATCATAGCCTATGTTCTTGAAATTAAATACCAACTTCAATATCCTATACCACCAAACCTTCCAACTCCCTTCTACTCAAACAACTCCTTCAGCACCCTTCACAGCACTCGTCTCCACCCTGAGGAACCTCAGGGGGCTCGAGAGGAGGAGGCTCTCGCTCCAGCTCCCTTTCCTGACCCTGTCCCTCTCCACCAACACTCACCGGTTGATCAGTTGATTGAGAGATTTGATCGATGGGAGACCCGATTTGATGCATATGTTGCTGCCCAGGAGCAGCAACACTCTGAGGACATTGCCCGTTACGAGCATCACCGCGCTGAGGATTTAGCTCGATTTGACAGCTTTCTTACTCACCAGCAGCAGCAGCATGACCAGGACATCGCCTGGTTCAATGCTCAATTTACTACCCTTGCCAGTTACTTTCAGCAGCCACCTCCACCTCCTCCATCTGATGATCAGGATCCCTCGTTCTTTTAGTTTGTGCTTTGAGTTATTGTTGCTTTTTTTTAGTCCTTCGTGGTGTTTTATTTTTTTACTGTTTCTGGACTCTCTTTTTGTGATGACAAAAAGGGGGAGTAGGATAGGATAGGGTGTGGTAAGAAAAAGTTGATGTTGTAACTTTATTTTTCTAATGAATCTTTTTATTTTCCTACTTGTGTTTTGTCATCATCAAAAAGGGGGAGATTGTTGCAAATCTATTTTTCATGTCTTATGTTTTGATGATTGACAAACACTGCTTTTCTTGGACAGCTTGTTGCTTCTAACTTTTCAGGAATCGACGATCGGACAATCAAAAAGGAGCCAAGTTCAGGAATGCGTAGGTTTAGGGTTGAGTTAGTCTGTACTTTTGTTTTTTACCTTTTGAAGTCCTCTTGTAATAGTCAAAAAGACTGATGCTTTGTAACCCTTCACACACACACTTGAGAGACTTAGAAATTCTGGTTTTACTCATATCGGCCAGGACGATTTCTTTGATCGGCCTGGCCGATCAGCTTAAAACAGAAAGTCTAATTAAGGATTCTTAATTAAGGCAGCCTACTTTAACAGATCGTCCTGGACGATATGTGTATCGACCAGGACGATAAGCTCAAAACAGAAAGAAGTAGCCGCCATAGACAAGTATGGTATACCATATCTTTAAATTATCGGCCAGGACGATCCTCGGATCGGCCTGGACGATATTCACAAATTATGCCATAATTGTTCAGGAAATCAAGGAAGTAATTAAGGATGATTGATACGATCATATCGTCCTGGACGATCGCAGGATCGGCCAGGCCGATCTAGTCAAAAACCTTAAGTTACTTCAGGACGATCAATATCAGCCAGCTCGTATTCAGGGCTATTGTCAGGACGATTTTCCTCTGATTTGAACTGATCGGCCAGGACGATCGTGAGATCGGCCTGGACGATCAAGCTATTTTTCAATCGTCCTGTTTTCCATTCAGGGCTATACTCTGGCCGATCTTCATTGTTTTGTACTGATCGGCCAGGCCGATGTCCAGATCGGCCTGGATGATAAAGTCGGCAACTTGCAATTAATGAGCTCTTTTGAAGCTCTTCTATTTAAAGAGCTCTTGTTCAACGTTTTTCAAGATCTTTGGCTGCTGCCTTGACCTAAGAAGGCCTTGAGGAGAGAAAGAGAGAGAGAAGAGAGAGAGAGGATCTTGTGAGGGGGAGCTTGTGAGGGGTTTCACAAGGGTTGCTTCAAGGATCTCTCTGCGTCGTCTTCGTCTAGAGTTTCTCGTCCGTGGAAGGGTCGGTAGAGGTAAGGAGTGTTGCTTTTGGTTCTGGTTCTCTGCCAGCTTCAGGAGGAAGCAAAAGGAGATAGGTTCTCTGCCTTGCCGGGGTGGCAAAAAGGAGGTTCTTGTGAGGGTTTCTCCACCTAGCCGTGGGGGCTAAAGGAGAGTCACTTTTTGTGTAGTGCAATACTTGGAGGGTGCCTCCAAGGAGTGGACGTAGGTCAAGTCGACCGAACCACTATAAATTTCTGTGTTCTTTTTCTCGCTTTCGCACGTTTAAATTCCGCATTATTTTCGTGGTGTGATTTGGTTTATATGATTTTATTTCCTTGTTTTAAAAAAAGTTTTTAAAATACCAATTCACCCCCCCTCTTGGTTAGTTTTGGACTAAGTTCATAGGGCTTAACATCCCCATCGAACTTTTAGTCCCATGGCTTGGTGAGGTCATTTAGTACAAAATGCATATTTAAAGGATTAAGGGGCCCTTCGGTCAACCAGAGTTGACCAAGGGTTCAAACTTGGTTCGATGCGTTCTAAATGATGCTTATGGTTTTTTGAGGTGGTCCAAAGGTTTGGTTGGGTCTCCATACATATAATATAGTTTAAGGGAAAATGGGTGATTAGGTCAAACTAAACTGACTTGGTCAATAAAGGTTACTTGGTTGACCAAGCCTTGGGGTTTAGTTCAATGGATTCCAAATCATATTATGGATATGCTTGGAGAAGGTTGCATGGCTTGGCTTGACTGAGCCATATTAAGGATTAAGGAAAATACAGCTTTTAAGGTTTAGGGTTTTATGGTTTTATGGTTAACCATGGTCAACCAAGGTTCAATATTAGTTTAATGCATCATACTAGGGATAATGATCATGATCAATAAGTTTGGAGAGGCCTTCAAGGTCAAAATCACAAGATGTCATGTTCAGTGGCATATGCTATAAGTATTTAAAGGTTTAGCAACCTATAAAGTACTTTGACTTTTAGAGGTTAGGGATCTTGAAATTCCTTCAAATTTATGTGGTTTATCCTAAGGACATGTCTAATTAATATGAAAGTGATATATCAAGAATCCAAGGTCATTTGGTCAGGTTTAATGGCAATAAAAATTTATCCAAAAATAGGTTATGAACTAAGGAGTGTTGGGTTTGGTTCTAACACTAGATTTTGGAGTTTTTAATTGATCAATGGATTTAATCAATGAATTAGATTTCTCTTGACCTCTTCTATACACCGCTTTGAAGCATCTCTCTTCAATTCCTTCTTCAAGCAAAGATCAGAGCCTTTTTTACCATCAGGTTTTCACTCAATTTCCATTGTTAATGTGTTGCTACACCGTTGTCATTGGAACACCACATAACCCCCTCTGTCAGGTTGTTCGTTGTCTACCCATGTCAGTATAGATTCTTATTCCCTTCAATAGAGTATAATCCCAAAATTGTCATCATTGTCTCTTTGCATGACTACTATCATTGGCCCATTACCTCTTGACATTTGTTATCCCCTATTGATGGCCATTATTGTTCCATTGCTTGACTTTTGCTATTGACATATTCCAATGGTTTCCTACACAGATAACAGTGCCTTTACCAAAGATTGATGGTCTTTAGACTTCTCTAGGAAAGTCTTCGCCTTTATTACAGAGGAAGACCGGAGCCTACACAAAGAATCAGACCTTAACCAAAGGTTGACAATCTTTGGACTCCTCCAAGGTAATCTTTGCTCCTGTTAAGAATGAAAGCTAGAGCTTGCACAGAGGATTCATCCTTTACTGAAGATTAATGATCTTTAAACTCCTCCAAGACTGTCTTTTTCCTTGTTATGGACAAAACCCGAAGCCTACGCAGAGGATCAGACCTTTACTAGAGATTGAGAGTCTTTAGAATCCTCTAGGATTGTCTTCACCCCTATTATGGATGAAGACCGAAGCCTATGTAGAGGATGGGACTTTATCATAGATTGACAGCCTCCAAAATTGCCAGTCTGTTTCTCCCTCATTTTATGGGAGAAACTTTGGACCAGCTTAGAAAAGCAGTGCCTTTTCCTCACCCCAAGGGGAAAATTTATAGATCCAAGCATAAGCAAGCTTAGAAAAAAATTCCTGAATTTTATAGATTTTTTCATATTTTTTTATTTTTTTAAAAACAAAAATCAAAATTTTTATTTTATAAGAAAATAAAAAGAGAAAATATTATATTAAAAATAAATAATATACATCAATTTGATTATTACCTTTCTAAATAATATCCTGAATTTTTCTTAAAAACATTTGGATTTTTTTTCGAATTTTTTACTATTTTTGGAATATTTTTAAAAGGTAAATAACTTAATTAAAAATTAAAAATAATAATAATAATTAATTACTTGTCGCCTCATGTTGCCTCCCCAAAGATGCGCCTGATTTAAAATAAATTTAAAAAAATGGAAGTTTTCTACAAACAAAATTGAAGTCAAAGAAAATAAAAGCTTTTGATATTCTAAATTATATATTTCCTTAAATGAAATGATGATTTAAATTAAAAAGAATACTTCAATTTTTCACTTACAAGTATATTAAATATATTTATTAAATTTATAAATAATTTCCATTTCAATCAACCCCCCAAATTTAAAAGAAAACTTTATTTAGGTTCTTGACCTTTCGTTGAGGTTTATGTTGACGTCCAAAAATAGGTTATGCCTCAAAAATTTTTTAATGTAATAATTTTATATCCCAACATTTTTAAGTCGCAGGAATATATTTTTTAACTCTACAAGATTTGCATCAAAAACTATGGAGCAACTAATACATCATCAAAAATCCTCTTGATCGAGCACAAATCTCAAGGAATATTCAAGTTGGAATATCATAAAATTAAATACCAAACCATTCGAACTCAAATTTCTCCAAACATATAGTCAAAATGAACATCTTGAAGAGACGAACCTAGCGACAACAAAATTGATTCAATCCGGACCCAAATGGGTCCAAATCATGGGACTTAAGCATATTTAAAGGATTCAAAGCATTAATTAGATGACCAAATGATCTCTAAATATGACATGCTTACATTCAAATCGAGCAGCTCAATGAGAAGAATCCAACATTTCCAAGATTACTTTATTAAGATATCATTAAGGGACTTAAATGCTTGATAAATATTAAATAATCAAGGGAATCAGTATAGGTTGTGCAATGGAATACTCCGAATTTTTTCCTGATCTTCTCCATATTTACTAGGCATGTTACTCTCAAAATCTATAAATAAACTTCATCTTCCAACATGAAGGGTATTGGATCTTTGGGAGCATAAACCTTTTGGATGGAGATTTGAGGAAGCTATTGTTAAAATAGTTGCTATTTGCATGTTTTATATTTTTGCAACTTGTATAGTTTTGATGATTCCAAACATTATTGTTCAAATGTGTAGTTATCTCCTAACAATTTTAGAAGATTTGTATTTGCTCTTGTGTGTACTAACATTTTAGGAAAATCAGACTCCAAACTACGAAAACTTCAAATCAAATTCAACATGAGATACTTTGTGAATTTGAAGCTTGTATTTTTCTTTGAATTAAATTTGAAAGGGAGTGATTGTAATTGAGTGAATAAAAACATACACACACACATAAGGAGATCATATTTAAGATATACTGATCGTACGGGACGATATCAGATCGTACGAGACGATCAGACAGTTATCTCCTATTGAGCACATAGAACGAATAAGATCTGGCTTGAAAAATTTTCTAAGTCCTATTCGTCCGGGACGAAATTAATTATCGTCCAGGACGATCTGGTCTCTATAAAATTTTCATCCAGACGAAATTAATTATCGTCAAAAAATGATCTGCTCTCTGTAAAAATTTCGTTCAAACGAAATTAATTATCGCCTAGGACGATCTGGTCTCTGTAAAAATTTTGTCCAGACGAAATTAATTATCGTCAGAAAATGATCTGCTCTCTGTAAAAATTTCGCCCAGACGAACAAATTTTCGTCCAGACGATTAACCGACTTAGAACGGTTTTCAACAGTTTTCTAGACCGACCTATTAATAACCGTTCGTACCAACCGAACTTAATTCGTACGGGACGATCAGTGTGTACGAAGACATTTCGTACACATATACAAATAGGGTCGTTTCAAAGCATTTAAGTAAAATCGTCCAGGACGATCCAGTTCGTACGGGACGATCAACTGAACATAATTGAAAATTTACAGTTTTTGGGTGTTTTTCTTATCTTTTGTATATATAGTCCAAATTAGACTGTCACCCAATCTCTTTTTCATTTGATCTTCGTGCCTCTTTAGAGAATAGCTAAGGAGAGAGTGTGAGAGTGCATTCAAAGGAGGATTCCTACCATTGGAGCGTGAAGGCTTCACTTGGAGTTCAAAGGTAAGAATCTCTACTTGTGAATTGGGATTACTTCACTCTTTTCTTTCTTCCTTCTAGATTTCTTGTGAGAAGATCTGTCAAGGAGATCCGGTTCGCTGCCGACACTTGGAGAGCGTAAATAGCCGAAAGGATCGCTTCCTACACTTGGAGAGTGTGAACAGCTGTAGAGTTTTCTGCCCACATTAGGAGAGTGTGAAAGGACGGAAGGGTTCTCTGTCCACACTAGGAGAGTGTGAAAGGACGGACGGTTCTCTTCCAACACTGGGGATTGTGTAAAAGGACGACGGTTCTCTACCGCACCGGATAGAGGTGAAAAGAGTGTGTTGTAAAGGCTTCTCCGCCTTGTTGTGGGTGCAAAAGGAGAGTCACTTTGTGGTATTAGTGCAATACTCGGAGGGTGCCTCCGGGGAGTGGATGTAGGTCTGGTTATATACCGAACCACTATAAATCTGGTGTCATTTACTTTATAATTTTTACGTTTCCGCATTTTATTTTTTAAGTCTTAAAAACTCTGTGGTTGAAAAACATTTTCTACAAAACTCAAAAGAAATAATTTTTATTTCGGTTCAACATAATTTTAGAAGAGGGCTTAAAATTTTTAAACTACCAATTCACCCCCCTCTTGGTAGCCTTTGGGACATTAACTTAGGCTTAACAACCTAATTACTAGATTCAACAAGTGGTATCAGAGCATCGTTTCAAAATCATAAGTTTGAACTACTTTTTGATTAACGTAGATGGCTACATTTAGAAACCGAAACACACCTGAGGGTTACTCTATTACTAGACCTCCACTGTTTGACAATATTCCTTTTGATTTTTGGAAAACACGCATGTCTACTTTCTTACAGTCACTTGATTATCGTATGTGGATGCTAGTCCATGAAGGTTACACAAAACCAACTAGATTAGTAGATGGAGTTAGGGTAGAAATACCTTATGCAGATTGGACTATAGAAGAGCGTGACTTAGCACAATTAAATGCCAAATGTTTAAATAGTTTCTTTTGTGCTTTAAAATCTTAAGACTACATGCGGTTTCCACTTGCAAAAGCGAAAAGGACATATGGGATAGACTTTGTATAACTTATGAAGGGACAAATGAGGTTAAGTAATCAAGACTCAATATCTTGTTACATGACTATGAATTATTTCGCATGAAACCAAATGAATCTATTTCAGACATGTACACAAGATTCACACAAATTGTCACTTCTTTGCATGCACTTGGTAGGGAATTAACTAATGCTGAAATGGTCAATAAGATTCTTCATTGTTTACCTACTGCTTATGATGTTAAAATTACTGCAATTACAGAGTTTAAAGATCTAAACATTTATTCTATTGACAATCTTCTTGGTTCACTCATTGCTTATGAGCAAGGAGTAAGTCAAAGAAAGATTGATGCAGGTGAATCACGAAAGGATAAGTATATTGCACTAAAGGTGGAAGAGTCAGAGAGTGAACACTCATAACCTGAGGATGAAGACGCTATTGCATTGATGATTAGACAATTCAGAAGCTTTTTAAAGAGGAAGCAGAAGAGACGCCAGCAATGGAATAGAGGTAAGTATAACAGAAATGGCAAGGTTTCTAATGAAGTGATTTATTATGAATGCAAGAAACTATGTCATATCAAGACTGATTGCCCAAAACTCAAAGCCACTCCTAGCAAAGAGAAGGTAGAGGAAAAACCAATGGTAAAGAAGGGCAAGAAGAAGTTTCAAAGAGCTTTCTGGGTGGACTCAGCTTCAGATTCATCTGAGACTAAAAAAGAAGAAGAAGTCACCAACCTTTGCTTGATGGCAGATAATGTTGATCAATCATATCAAGAAGAGGTATGTGACTTAACTTATGATGAATTATTTGAAGTTTCTGAACACATGCATGATGCATATAGGAAAATGAAAAAGATGCATGCTAGTGTAAGTTTTGAATTGGAAGAGCTTAAGAAGGAACATGAAATCCTTAGGAAAGATCATGCTTTAATAGATAAAAAGCACATGAAATTTCTTGATGAATATGATGACTTGAATAAGAATTTTGAGAATTTAAAATCATCCTATGCTGAACTTGAAAAAGAATTTAAGAATTTTAAGGATGAATCTGAGAGCAAGACATATAGAATCAATTATACCAATCGAATCTTGGAAGATATGAATTCATTTTACAAACTCACAATAAGAGCTCTCGAGGATAATAGGAACCCCCCTAAACTTGAAGATTTTACAAATCCTAAATATTATCCTAAATTCATGAAATCCCTTAGAAGATAATCATATGGAAGAAAATATAGGAATATTTTTCCTAATATTAAATGTAATAATTATGGATTTTTTGGGACATATATCTCACACCTGCACTTTAAAGATGAAAAATAATTTGGTGTGGAGAACTAAGATGCATAAACCTAGACATATGATACATGCATATGATTATAAATTTCATAAAGGTGAACCCAAACTTGTTTGGGTTCTCAGGTCTAACATTTGAGAATTTTGCAGGAGTGCTCTCACACAAGACCTCGTGAGAGCATATGGTACTTGGACAGCGGATGTTCAAAGCACATGACAAGAGATACTGCTCAATTCATAACGCTGGAAGCCAGGAGTGGAGGCAAGGTTACACTTGGAGATAATACTACAAAGAAAGTGATTGGATCAGGTATGATTGGAAATTTGAAAAACTTTTTCATAGAGAATGTGTTATTAGTTGAAGGCTTAAAACATAATTTGTTAAGCATAAGTCAGCTATGTGATAAGGGCTATAATGTAAAAATTTTACCTACTAGGTGCATAATAAGCCTAAATGGGAAAAATATTTTAAATGGAAAAAGGGTAAACAATGTTTACATGCTAGATTTAAATTGTATTCAATCTCCTACTGCTTTTTATTTGAAAACTGTTTCTGATGAATCATGGCTTTGGCATAAGAGACTTTGTCATTCTAGTATGAAAAACCTTAGAAGAATTACCCAAAAGAACTTAGTGAGAGGTATACCAAAACTAGACTTTACTAAGGACCACCTTTGTGATCCATGTCAATTAGGAAAATAAGTGAAGTCCTCTTTTAAGTCCAATAAAGATCTTAGGACCAGTAAACCTTTAGAAATTCTACACATGGATCTTTTTGGACCTGTAGGAATTGTAAGTCTAGGAGGAAAGGTATACGGATTTGTTATAGTGGATTATTTCTCAAGATTCACTTGTGTTAGATTTCTTTTTCATAATAGTGAATCGTTTGAGGAATTCAGAAATTTTTCTACTTGGATTCAAAGAAAACTAGGGAGTGAAATAATTTCTATACAAAGTGATCATGGAGGAGAATTTGAAAATAAAAGATTTGAAAATTTCTGTAAAGAAAAAAAGATTGATCATAATTTTTCTGCACCTAGAACCCCTCAACAAAATGAGGTAGTTGAAAGAAAAAACAGAACATTAATAGAAGCCGCCCGAGCAATGTTGGCAGAATACTCACTTCCTAGATATTTTTGGGCTAAGGCAGTTAGCACTGCATGTTATGTTCTGAATAGGGTGAATGTGAGATCAAATTTGAATAAAATACCCTATGAGTTGCTAAAAGGTAGAACACCTAATTTGTCTCATTTGCATGTATTTGGTTGCAAGGTGTTCATACATAATAATGGAAAATCTGTCTTAGGAAAATTTGATCCAAAATCAGATGAAGGAATTTTTGTTGGATATTCAAGTGTTGGAAAATCTTATAGGGTATTCAACAAAAGAACTTTAGTCATTGAAGAAACCACACATATTGTATTTGATGAATGTGAAAATTTAGAAGAGCCAAATATTGTTGAAGAAGAGATTGAAGAAAACTCCCAAAAGATTGATAGAGTAAATTTGGAAGAAAATTTGGAAAGAGAAAACCCTTTGCCTAGAGATTTGAGATTTTCTAAAAACCACCCAAAGGAATTGATTATAGGTGAACCAAGTGAGGGTGTTAGAACTAGGCGTGGATTAAACAAGGAAGTCAATCATTCAGCCTTTATTTCAACTATTGAACCCACTAATATTGATCAAGCACTTTCTTATGAATTTTGAATATTGGCCATGTAAGAAGAATTAAATCAATTTGTAAGAAATAAAGTTTGGGAATTAACTACAAGGCCAAAAGATCAAAGTGTTGTTGGAACCAAGTGGGTGTTCAAAAATAAAATGAATGACTCAGGAGTAGTCATTAGAAATAAGGCTAGATTAGTTGCTAAGGGGTATAATCAAATTGAAGGAATTGATTTTGAGGAGACTTTTGCCCCTGTAGCTAGACTTGAAGCAATTAGGATTTTACTTACCTTTGCCTGTTTTAAAGGTTTTAAATTATTTCAAATTGATGTCAAGAGTGCTTTTTTAAATGGGGTAATAGAGGAAGATGTTTTTGTATAACAACCTCTATGTTTTGAAAATTCTAAATACCCAAATCATGTTTTCAAGTTAAAAAAGGCATTATATGGATTGAAACAGGCACCTAGGGCTTGGTATGAGAGGTTGAGCACCTTCCTACTTGAAAGATCTTTTGAAAAAGGAAGTGTGGATACAACTCTCTTTTTAATGAAATTTGGAAAGGATATACTCATTGTTCAAATTTATGTGGATGATATCATCTTTGGATCTTCAAATAAAAATCTTTGTAATGATTTTTCTAAAATAATGAGTAGTGAATTTGAAATGAGTCTAATGGGAGATTTAAATTACTTTCTAGGATTTAGCATTAAGCAACTTGAGGAAGGTACATTTCTTAGTCAAACTAAATATATTAAGGACATCCTCAAAAAATATGAAATGGACAATGCTAAACCTATTAGTACACCAATGAGTTCCTCAGTTCAGTTGGATAAGGACCTTAAGTGAAAATATATTGATCAAAAGAAATATAGAGGGATAATTGGATCCTTACTTTACTTGACTGCTAGCCGACCAGATATTATGTTTAGTGTTTGCTTATGTGCTAGATTTCAATCAGATCCAAAAGAATCACATTTGACAGCAGTGAAAAGGATTTTAAGATATTTATTAGGAACTCAAAACTTAGGGATTTGGTATCCTAAGTTTAGCTCTTCATTTGAAATTATTGGTTACTCAGATTCTGGCTTTACAGGCTGTAGAGTAGATAGGAAAAGCACTTCTGGAACATGTCAATTCATTGGAAATTCATTAGTTTCATGGTTTAGTAGAAAACAAAATTCAGTGGCACTATCTACTGCAGAAGCAAAATACATTGCATTAGGAAGTTGTGTGGCACAAGTAATTTGGTTAAAACAACAGTTGATTGATTTAGGATTAACTATAGGCACTATTCTAATTTATTGTGACAATACTAGTGCTATTTGCATTTCCAAAAATCATATTCAACATTCTAGAACCAAACACATTGACATAAGGCATTATTTCACAAGGGATCATGTATCCAAGGGAGAAATTGAACTCACACATATTTCAACTGAAAATCAACTTGCAGATATTTTTATAAAACCTTTAGCCTTTGATACCTTCAGCATATTAAGAACAAGGCTCGGTGTTATTGATTTGAATGCTTAAATAAAAATAATTTTGCAACATTGATATTTATGTTTTCTTAGTTTATTTGTCTTTGATTTTTGTTTTGAATTTTGTGACTTTTGAGTGTTTTGATTGAGTTTATTTTAGAGTCTGTGATTTTGCCTTTGTTTTCTGTGTTTTGATTGTTTTGTTTGTTTTTCTTCAATAAAAAATTCAAAAATTCATAAATGTGTGGAAATCATCCGGGACAAAATTTTTCGTACTGGATGATGTGTGTTAAATTCAGTTTGCGTGACATAAAACGTTTTGATAGCAGTTTTTAATTTAGTTCGTCTGTACGATCGAATGATCGTCCAGGATGAAATATTTATTTTCTCAATCCTAGGGACGTTTGAATGCAGCGGTTGAGTGGATAAAGCAGTTTTAAATGTGAAGTTCGTCCGTACGAACTTTTTGTTCGTCCAGACGAACAGACATCATTTAATTGTAGGGGATGATTTTCAACTGACATTAAAATGAATTAACTTTTGATCGTCTGTTCGAAATTTTTTTTCGTCTGTACGATCGGTCAAGTCAAAAGTCTGTACGAAAGGACGGATCGTAAATTGTGTTGATTACGAAAAGCCGTTTCATTTTGGACAAAATGGATCATCTGTACGAACCTTTTTCGTCCAGACGAACGATAATTTTCGTCCAGGACGAACTGTTTTCGTCCAGGACGAACATATCGTTTTCTTTAAATATGAACGAATTTTAACTCAACAATCACATCTCCAAACTTCACTTTCAATCTCTTTCGACTTTAAATCGACAATGGCCTCCTCAAGCAAAAGACAAAAGGTTTTGGCAAAGAAACCTCACAGAATTGCCTCTGAAAACTTCCTTTCAAAGGCAAATGAGGAATCCTTTCCTCGTTTTGCATCTACCAAAATCACACCTTCTCGCATTCTGATTCAAAGCGAGATAAACTTTAAGGTAATGAACCTTTTTGCCTCCACCCAGTTTCAATTCATTCTTTCTCTCGTCCACCTTTACAACAAACAAACATTTCTCTACTTTCTAGCCAACATGAGTTTTAATTCCGACCACTCCTGCATAAGTTCTTTTGTTTTCAAACAAAAAATTGAAATCATCAAGCACGACATAGGTGCTTTTCTGAACTTAAGAACTGAAGGCTATAGAGCCCACACCCTTATAAATGAAAACAAATTCGAATGGTATCAAGTCAATAGGGTGATTAGAGAAAATGGCCTAACATATCATGTTGCTAGAGTTTCAGGAATGACCCGAAATGCTCGAATCATCCAGCAAATTCTTCGATCTTCAATCATTCTCAAAGCTGGTGATAGGATCAATATTACCCCACTCCTTTCTGTTTTGACCTTTTTGATTATGGATGATAAGCCTATCGATGAAGCCCAACTTATCCTAGACCATCTTTATGGGCTTTCAGAAATTGGACATTCAAAATAGAAGAGAAAAAGGAATATCTCATTAGGACACTTAGTTACATACATTTTGGAAAAGAAATACAACTTAGTGTATCCTGATGATGAATACGAAGAGCCGGTCTACTACAATGATGCTTCTTTCAGAGCAATTTTCAAGGAGGAAAAAGAGAAAGCACATGCCAGTGCTTCTGAAGAAGAAGAAGAAGGAGAGCAAACTTCTGCACCTCAATCAGATTATAAAAATTTGATTGAGAAATTTGACAGACTTGAGACTCATGTTGATCAAAGATTTGATCAAATTGATGCTCAACTCCTGCAGCAGCAACAGGACATTGGTATTATCAGAAATGAAGTTCATGAAATCAATACCAATGTTATGATGATGGCCTCCTACTTCAACCTATTTAGTGGCATTCCTCCTCCTCCAGAAAAAGAATAGAGAATGAGAGATAAATTTCTTTGTATTTATTGTACTCGTGTTTTATTTTAAATGTTTTGTTGTGTTAGTGTTTATTTTTAGTGGTTGTTTTAGTTTGTCTTTATTAAAAAGTTTAGTGTATTTTCTTAGTTGTTTTAATATTATGAAATGAATATGTAATCCTTTTCATTAATATCAATGCATGTTGTACTTGATTCAAATTTGGTTTGTTTTTGGAATGTGGTTAATTTTTATGAATTTAATTAGTCTTATTTAATCTTAATTGTGCATAAATTAGATTGTAATTTGAGATTAATTATATTAGAAAATCTAGTCTTTCTAAATTTAAAAGTTATTTATAACTTGTTATAATTAGAACTTTTAAATTTATGTCTATTCATTTAGACTACATAAAAGTTAATATTATTATTGCAATATAGATATTTTCTTATTTTGTATTTCTATGCTCAAGTGATATTTATGCACTTAGAAATATTTGAAATTTTAGATTATTGATTTTGGAAAGATTTGATTTCAATTACTCTTGAAAATTGTACAAAGAGTACAAAAATCAAAAGGAATGTGCAAAGGTTCACAAATATGAAAAAGAGGCACAAAATTAGCCCAATGTCAAAAGAAGCACAAAAATGTGCCCAAAAATTTGAAAATGATGCGCAAAGTGCCACATGTGGTAATTCTCTTCTTTCCAAATTCTTTTAATCTCTTCATTCAAATTGATCTTATGTTCATTAATATTCTATTGAACTTTGAAATATAGAATTTTTATACATCTCTCTTGTAATGATTTTTTATATTCCAATGTCTAAATTGAATCATGTCTTTGATAAATTCTTCTTACTTACAATGTTATATCACTTCTTAAATTTTTTGAATTTCTATGATTGACCTAATGTTATTAGTTTTAGATTGCATAACTTATGACAATCACTATTTAGATTAAATTTTCAAATGAATTTCATATAATTACTTACAATTCTTGTCTATTTCTTCTTCACTTTTTGTTGTTGTCAAAAACGGGGAGAAATTATTGTGTTTATATGTTTTGTTTTGTTTTAATTATTTTGTTTGTATTTTGGTTTTGTGTTTAACTTTGTAATTTTGTTAAAAAAAAATTTGAAAATAAAAATTTTGTTCTGTGGTTCAAAATGCCTCCTTATTTTCATGTATTCATCAATTCAGGGGGGGGGGGGTTTAGGAGATTTGTTTAAATTGAAATCATACAAACAATAATTGTTTTGCCATCATCAAAAAGAGGGAGATTGTTAAAACAGTTGCTATTTGCATCCTTTACATTTTTGCAACTTATATAGTTTTGATGATTCCAAACATTATTGTTCAAATGTGTAGTTATCTCCTAAAAATTTTAGAAGATTTGTATTTGCTCTTGTGTGTACTAATATTTCAGGAAAATCAGACTCGAGACTACGAAAACTTCAAATCAAATTCAACATGAGATACTTTGTGAATTTGAAGCTTGTATTTTTCTTTGAATTAAATTTGAAAGGGAGTGATTGTAATTGAGTGAATAAAAACATACACACACACATAAGGAGATCATATTTAAGATATACTGATCGTACGGGACGATATCAGATCGTACGGGACGATTAGACAGTTATCTCCTATTGAGCACATAGAACGAATAGGAACTGGCTTGAAAAATTTTCTAAGTTCTATTCGTCCGGGTCGAAATTAATTATCGTCCAGGACGATTTGGTCTCTGTAAAATTTTTTACCAGACGAAATTAATTATCGTCAGAAAACGATCTGCTCTCTGTAAAAAGTTTGTCCGGACGAAATTAATTATCGTCCAGGACAATCTGGTCTCTGTAAAATTTTCGTCCAGACGGAATTAATTATCGTCAGAAAATGATCTGCTCTCTGTAAAAATTTTGTCCAGACGAACCAATTTTCGTCCAGACGATTAACCGACTTAGAATTATTTTCAGCAGTTTTCTAGACCGACCTAGTAATAACCGTTCGTACCGGACGAACTTAGTTCGTACGGGACGATCAGTGTGTACGAAGACATTTCGTACACATATACAAATAGGGTCGTTTCAAAGCGTTTAAGTAAAATCATCTAGGACGATCCATGATCGTACAGGACAATCAACTGCGTACAGAATTAAAAATTTGTAGTTTTTGGACGGTTTTTCTTGTCTTTTGTATATATAGTCCAAATTAGACTGCCACCCAATCTCTTTTTCATTTGATCTTCATGCCTCTTGAGAGAATAGCTAAGGAGAGAGTGTGAGAGTGCATTCAAAGGAGGATTCCTACCACTGGAGCATGAAGGCTTCACTTGGAGTTCAAAGGTAAGAATCTCTACTTGTGAATTGAGATTACTTCACTCTTTTCTTTCTTCCTTCTAGATTTCTTGTGAGAAGATCTGTCAAGGAGATTCGGTTCGCTGCCGACACTTGGAGAGTGTGAATAGCCGAAAAGATCGCTTCCTACACTTGGAGAGTGTGAACAGTTGTAGGGTTCTCTGCCCACACTAGGAGAGTGTGAAAGGATGGAAGGGTTCTCTGCCCACACTAGGAGAGTGTGAAAGGACGGACGGTTCTCTGCCAACACTGGGGATTGTGTAAAAGGAAGACGATTCTCTACCGCACCGGGTAGTGGTGAAAAGAGTGTGTTGTAAAGGCTTCTCCGCCTTGCTGTGGGTGCAAAAGGAGAGTCACTTTGTGGTATTAGTGCAATACTCGGAGGGTGCCTCCGGGGAGTGGATGTAGGTCTGGTTATAGATCGAACCACTATAAATCTGGTGTCATTTACTTTATAATTTTTACGTTTCCGTATTTTATTTTTTAAGTCTTAAAAACTCTGTGGTTGAAAAACATTTTCTACAAAACTCAAAAGAAACAATTTTTATTTCAGTTCAACATAATTTTAGAAGAGGGCTTAAAATTTTTAAACTATCAATTCACCCCCCTCTTGGTAGCCTTTGCGACATTAACTTAGGCTTAACAACCTAATTACTAGATTCAACATCTATGTGACTTCAAGGATCCTAGAGTTCTACCCAAGCACCATCATCGACGAACTTCCATCAACCACCACTTGTTTGTCAATCATCGTCGGACCACCAATTGCTAAACCATCGCTTCTCTACTGAACGATGTTGGACCACCATCAGGCTTCCTACGGCCATCAGACCTCCGTCACTAGCCAACTATGATCCTTTCTATGTCCCTCGCCAACCAAGTAAGGTCCCTCCGACCTTGTGACCTCCATCACCCACCCACTACAGTCTTTTTGACCTCAAACACCCACCGACTATGACCCCTATGACCTCCATCACACTCGGACTACAGCCTCTCCAACCATCGTCGCATGCTTAGTATGATCCCTCTGATCTACATCGCCTGCCGACTATAATATACCTAACCAAAGTCCCACCTACCGCCTATCTGACTACGGTCCCTTCGTCCAAAATCACCTGACTATGTTCCCTCTGTCCACTGTCGCCTAACTATAGTCCCTCCGACTACCGTCGTCAACCAACTACAGTTTTTGGACCTCCATCGCCCGTGAACTAAGATCCATATATATGACCATTTCCACCTGTGGACTACAGTCCCTTAGACCTTCTTCGCCCGCCAACAACATTCCCTCTGAGACTCCAGCTTAAATTGCCTACCGACTATAATCCCTCCAACCCCTATCGCCGGCTGACTACGATCCCTCCAATCTCCTTTGTTCACCAACTACAATCCATCTAACCTTCCAAACTTCACTGCACACTAACTATGATCCCTCTAACCTCCTAACTTTTGCCACCCATCAACTACGGTTTCTCCGACCACCATCACCCAACTACGGTCTGTTCGACTTCTATCTCCCATCGATAATGGTCCTCTGACCAATGTCGCCTGAATATGATCCTTCCGATCACCGTCACTTGACTATGCTTCCTTCAACCACCACCGTCCGACTACGATCTTACTGACCAAACAAATAGGCAAACTCTCTCTTGAGAATAGCTCTCATACACTAGATTCTTCCAACTCCCACCATTCGAGCCAATGCATTCCCTGAAGACTGTGCCTCATTTGTAAACAACAATAAACACTAGTAAAATCATTTTAACTAAGTCACGCCCCATGAATTTTTCCCTCTTCAGGATTTTTCACGTAAAAATCTTGGTCTCTCTTATTTCTCTCTACCGCTACGAATGTTCTAGGATGCAACATATATAAATAAAAGTAAAGAGAGAGAGAGAGAGAGAGAAATTCCTTCCAATTAGGTCTTTAGTGCCACCTGTTATGCATCCAACATGATATGACTTGTATTATATAAGGGTTGAATCGTGTTGGGTCGTGAGTCGTGACGACCAAGTTGATAGTTAGGTCCCAAGTCATCGACGACCTCAATGGCAAGCCATCGGCTATCCTATCCTCAAGTTGCCCACCGCTTCTTCCATTCTCCATTATCTTCTGCGAAGATTCTTTGGGAAGCCATTGCCTCCTATAAGGTGAACTTGGCTTCTTTAGGAGACTACACATCTATATCATATATCAAGATAATGTGTATCATCTCTCGTTAGATAATGTAAACGCTACCACTAATAAGTAGCGTATACAATATAGAAGAAAGCGTGCATGATGAACTAGTCATCACAAAAAAGGTTGAAAATAAAACAACTAGTTCTTTGAGTGGCAAAGATGAAATTTAAAATCATAAAAATTGTATCCATTCATAAAGCTCCAACGAAAAGGATTTTTTTATTAGGTTCCAAAGTTATGAAGCTTTTAATAATGGGCAGCGAGAATGGTGTGCTCATTTATTTTAGTGGCGCATGTGCCCAAGCAAGCCTTTTTTACACCATTAATGAAAAAAGTAGCCATACAAGAGAAATATCTTATGTTACAAAATTAATTAGTTTATCAAAAAAAAATATTCTTTTTAAATAAAAATGAGCTATTTTCTTTCAAACTTCATGAATCAAAAATAAAATTCAAATATTTTTTATGTATTTTTTTAATGTTTATATTTCACCGACAAAATCTTAAAGAGAGATAGAGAGAGATATATAGAGATTTATGTGCATCTATTCTATTTTATTGAGCTTTTTTAATTATTTATTATCTTTATTATATAATATTTATTTATATTTAGTTAAGTTCCTTTTTCATATCTCTTAGGATTCAATTGAGACTATTGCGATGAAAGTAACTTTTTCAAAAGTCACTTTAAAAGCAATTTTTTATTACAATTCTCAAGCCTCAACATTTTAAACTAAAATAATTTATATGGAAAACATATTTAAAAAATCACCCTTTTATGCAACTCAGTTTCATGAAGGAATATAATGATTTTAGTTCATAAAACACAATCAAAGAAAACAATCAGCACAACAACAACACCACTAAAATCATAAATTAGTTTTGGAGAAGCTCTAAACAGAAAAAGATGAACTAATAATTCCTCTTAAGTTCAGTTTGGTGTTGCTGAACTCAGTTCTTCCCCAACAAGACCAGATTTCTACAAATGTCAACTTCTTTCATGTGAAACTTGCATGGCTGAGGGACGCCAAACATAAGCTACAAATTTCAATAAACAGAAATAAACATTAATTGAAAACAAATAACATTTCCATGAATTTTCAACAATCAAAATATTCATTGCTGAAGCAACGGGAAACAAAGAAAAATGTCTCAGAATTCAGAGAGCAAGTTCTTGAATTTCCCAACAGGACCAACATAACAAACATTTGAAATCAAATTGTAGTAATGCTATTTGACTTCGATCTGAAACTAAAAACATTCAAAACACAAATTTAGGTTTCATTTGAGGAGAAACTATTCTATGCGGAGGCCGGATTGCGTCCGAAGGAAAATAAGGTGTTGTCACGTCAACGGTACCTAGCTGCGGTACAAAGTAGTACCGAAACACGGGACACATCAAAGGGGTGACATGATGCATTTTGGTTGGTCTTTGGACAGCATTCATCGTCAGTACAAAATAATTAATCTCATTTGAGACAGCTTACTACTGTGTAAAGTTATTGTAGATAAAATAAAGATGTTGTAAAAGACAGCTTGTTAGTATAAAAAGCTTTTAAAAATAATAAAAAAAGTAACTATACAGAAATTGTGATTGCAATCTGAAAATTAAAATAATAAAAATGTTGTTCCAACGAAACCTTAATCGTTTTGTCTCAGCAGCAAAAATAGCCAATATTCACCATTTAATACTAATTTCAAAAGAACAAAATGTAGCACAGTCTGGTCAATTAGCTTTTGGTACTGCAATGCAAAACAAAGTTAACCAGTTTTTGGTATAACCAGAACAACATTCAAGGACAGCTACTAACGTCGCATATGACCACAGCACTCTTGGCACTAAAATCTCGTAATGCTACTCACTTAATTTTTGAAAGATTTTTTATGTTCGGTGTTTTGATGCTGAAAGTGTAATGTTTCTATCTTTGATGAATTTTTGTAATCACATTAATTGTCAAAAAAATTTGAATTTTTTGCCAATTGATGTAGATAACATCTTCGGCCCCGAATAAATATTATCATTGAATATGGTAGAAAATTCATCAACAATAATTTTATAAAAACAAGTCATTTTATTGATTACATGATTCGAGAATTTTTTCTACAGATGTATGAGTCAATATGAATTGAAAATTTTTATAGAAGTTCTAATTGATGTACAAATGCTTCACAAAAAATTAAAAAGTTTTCTCAAAGTAGTTTTTTGTAAGAAAATCCTTCAGTGATTTCTGGTCAACAATTTCTACACTGCATTATCATCTTAGAAAAATTCAATGAAGCATCAAACTAAAGAATTTTCTGACATCTTAGAAAAATTCAATGTATACTCTAACATATGAAAGCATACGTACATTTCAGTTATCAACATTGATTAAGACATAAATCAATGTTGGCGTTGAAGCCATTAAAAACATTTCTAATAAGTTGTGATTTAGAAAGAAGTCACATCCTTGCAACAAATTTCAGGAGGAATAAGATCACCTATTAAAAGACGAGGCAAGAATTTGAACATTTGATGGTTGTAAAAGACTTCAAGAAATCCCTGATGATGATGATGAAAAAAAGTATGTTGACATCATGTAAAGACAATAATTTTATATGTGGCTTTAAAATACAACTTATTTGTCTAGCCAGTATGTTTTTTCATGTAAAATATACAAACTTGAAAAATGTTTACAATCAAATTGTAGGAAGTAATAATGATAATTACTAAATTCACAATCTTTATATAAGAGTGATCTATCATTCTGAGAACTTGCCTCCTATAGAAGACAACTTTTTATATGTCTTCGAGACATTTAAAATCTTCAAGTCTTATTAGAAATCCAACATATCATAATTGAATACATGACTAAGTAAAAAAAGATATTGTCTTCCAATTGGAACATAATGACCTCAATACTTTAGTTGATGAGGACTTTGACATGCACTATATACTCGTTAGGCTTTTTGAATCAATTTGCATCTCTAATAAGTAATATCTTTAAATGAATCAAGATTGTGAATCCACCAAGCCTAGTGACTTCTAAAATTCTTGGATAAATGAAAATTTTATATCTTTTACAGCTTAAGCCTTCTGAAATTTTCAAGTAAGTATACAAATTTATACTTTTTTTGAGGGACTTATGGGATTTTTGAAAGAAAGAAAAACCTTTTGAGGCTTGTGCTTTCTGAGATTCATGAAAAAGAAACATGTACCTTCTAAGGCATATGCCGTCTAAAATCTTGGAAAAGAAAAATTATATCTTCTAATACTCATACCTTCTATGAATTTTATGAGATAAAAACTTGCATATTTTGAGGCCTTATACCTTCTAAAGTTTTTTCAAAAAATTATAATTTCTAAAGCTTATACCTTCTGATATTTTTAAAAAGAATATGCACCATTTGAAATTTATGTCTTCCAAGTTTTTTAAAAATAACGTGTACCTTTTGAGGTTTCTGCCTTCTATAGATTTTAGATGAATAAGGACCCTGACAACTATTTGCTCTCACAGAGCCTTTCAAGTGAAGACCATAATCACTACTAGCTTCCCATCAAAGCTTCCTTGTGGGTATGTTTTCACAGGGTTTTGTATGGAGATCTTGTATACTACTTATCCTCATTGGATCTTTTCAAATGAAAAAATATATAGTAATTTTATTCATAAAACCTTACTTGAAAATATCATCTCTCTGATTGCCTCCTAGTGATAAAAGATTATATATTGATTCTTCTACAAATCCTAGTGAGATGAAGAGCTCAATGTCTTTAGGCTGCTTTAGTAATATGATTTTCTTATTGGATCTGTTAGATACGCATGATACTATGGAATAGAATGCAATAGAATTATGTAAGTCAAGGCTACGAATAAGGTAAGGAGTAAGCTATCATATTCTTTAAAGGGAACTCTTAAATAATACATCAAAATTCATCTTTTATGACATCACGAGGGGCATCAATAAGAAATTTGATCATGTCCTCCAAGGATGTTAAGGGATGGAAGGTGATAGGAAATACTTGACTAACCCAAATTAGTGGACAACAGCACCCAAAACTGCTGTTTAAAGCAGTAATACAGCAGGTTATAGAAGAAAAAACAGAGAAATCGGCAAGAAAAATTGAGATAGATCACTCCAAATACTTGATAATTGATGGTAGATGCAAAAGAAACAGCAAAGATACAAGAGATCCTCTATTCGAGAGGAGGATCCACTCTCCCAATTCTCTAGAAAGCAATCTAGAGACCTAGCCACAAGAGAAAACAAGAGAACTCTTTAGAAAATTGCACATAACCCTAACCCTAGCCTTTTCTCTCTACTTAATGCATACAATTCAAAATTAATACAAAAGGACCTAATTTCCCTTGCTTTCCCTCCTTTTGGATCCAAGATTGCATTCGAAAATCAAGTAGACCCCACCCTTTCCTCTCTCCTTGCTTCCGCTGCCACCTCCTGCTGTAAACAAACCGGACCGGCCCAAGGGATTGGGCCGGTGGGTCTAGTCCATAGAGGACCGATCTAACATTACCGCCCTCCCAAAGAACCATCTTGTCCTCAAGGTGGAAGTCAGGAAACTGTCGTTTTATCCGCTCGTATGGTTCCCATGTGGCCTCGTAGTCAGGGAGGTTCGTCCATTTGATCAGGACTTCTGTAGCTCCGCCAGTTTTCTAACGAACCTCCATAAGCTCCAAAGGTTCCAATATCATTTCCATCTCATCTGTTAATGTCCCTGGTAAGTCCGAACTGGTAGCATAATCTTCAATGGCTCTCCTCAGCTGAGATACATGGAAAACGGTGTGGATCGTCACTGTCGGTGGTAGCTTCAGACTATATGCCACGGCTCCAATTTTCTCCAACACTTCATAAGGACCGAAGTACCTTGGAGCAAGCTTCTCATTCCTCCGGTTAGCGATCGTTTTCTGTCGATATGGACGGAGTTTCTAAAATACCTTCTCGCCCACTTCAAACTGAATATCCTTCCGAAGCCCATTAACTTGTTTCTTCATAATCTGTTGAGCCCTCAACAGATGTCTTTTTAGCTCTTCCAGTATCTTATCCCTCTCCTCCAAATACTCCTCTACTGAAGAAACTAGCGTACTGCTACTCCCAAAATGCACCAAGTGGGGCAGATCCCTTCCGTACAACACATTAAATGGGGTCATCTGAGAGGCTGAATGAAAAGAGGTGTTGTACCAGTACTCGGCCCATAATAGCCATTTAGCCTATAGCTTGGGTGTCTCTGATGCAAAGCATCTCAGGTAAGTCTCCAGGCTCCGGTTGACTACTTCTGTTTGACCATCCGTCTGTGGGTGGTAAGTAGTACTCCTTTTCAGCACGGTCCCCTACAGTCTGAACAATTTTTTCCAAAAATGGCTGAGGAACACTTTATCCCTGTCTGATACTATCGCCTCTGGCACTCTGTGTAATCTGACTATCTCTCTGATGAAAACTGACGCTACTGTCACCGCAGTGTATGGATGGCGTAGAGGAATAAAGTGAGCATATTTGCTCAATCTATCCACTACCACCAAAATCACAGTGAATCCCTCAGAGCGGGGTAGCCCATCAATGAAGTCCATAGATATCTCCTCCCAAACTCGTCCTGGTAACGCCAATAGCTGCAGTAACCCCCTGGTGACATAGCTAGATACTTATTCCTTTGGCAAATCTCGCACCTGGATACCATCTCTTCCACATCCCTATGCATACCTTTCCAGTACAGCTCTACCGCTAGGCTCCTGTAGGTCTTTAGCACTCCTGAATGACCTCCCACTGTAGTCCCATGGAACTCCTAGAGCAATTGTGGGATGTGTACTAACGTTCTGGGTAACACAAACCTCCCCTGGTACAACAATCTCTCCCCCTCCAATGAGTATCCATAATGGCTGCCCTCTTCCTTTAGTAAGTCAGCCCTGATCTTGCTTAGTTCCTCATCCCTGGCACTCTCCTCCTTTATGGCTTCCCAATCTAGCATCATTGGGACCAATACAGCCAGTGTCTGCAGCTCCCCCATGCACCTGGAAAAGACATCTGCTGCCTTATTTTCTACCCCTAGCCTGCACTGAATCTCAAAATCATATCCGAGGAGTTTGGATAGCCACCTCTGATGCTCCTCTGTCACCATGCATTGCTCCAACAAATATTGCAGGCTCCGTTGGTCGGTCCTGACGATGAAATGTCTTCCGAGTAAGTAGGGGCGCCACTTTTAGATGGACAAAACGATTGCCATCAACTCCCTCTCATAGACAGATTTCAGACGGCAGTCAACACCTGACTGAGATATGCAATGGGCCGGTGACTCTGCATCAGCACTGCTCCTAATCCATATCCCGATGCATCTGTCTCTATTATAAAGGCCTAGGTAAAATCCAGCAAAGTTAAGACCGGAACTGTGGTCATAGCTTTCTTCAACTTCTCGAATGCTGTCATAGCTGCCTCCCCCCATAAGAACCCATCTTTCTTCAACTACTCGGTGAGTGGCCAGGCTATACTGTAGTATCCCTTCATAAATCTTCTGTAGTACCCGATAAGCCCTAGGAATCCCCTCAACTCCTTTATATTTTTAGGCAGTAGCCACTTTAGCATGGCTTCAATCTTGGACTAGTTTGCTGCTACCCCTTCCTTGGATACCACATGCCCCAAGTATTCCACACTAGCTTGTGTGAAGCAGCACTTCTTCAAGTTAGCCCTCAACTGGTGCTCTTGGAAAACCTCTAACATATTCTTTAATTGTCCCCAATGCTCCTCTGTTCTGCTATATACTAAGATGTCATCGAAGAATACCAAAACGAATCGCCTGAGATACTGTTTGAAGATCTTATTCATGAGTGCCTGGAACATGGCCGGGGCATTAGTGAGGCCAAAGGGCATCACTAGGAACTCATAGTGGCCCTCATGAGTTCTAAAAGCGGTCTTGGGCACATCTTCTTTCTTCATACGTATCTGGTGATATCCTGATTTCAAATCGATCTTGCTGAAAATCACTGTTCCACTCAACCCATCCAGAAGCTCATCAATCACTGGTATGGAAAACTTATCAGGTACAGTTTCCTTGTTGAGTGCACGGTAGTCTACACAGAACCGCCTGCTGCCATCCTTCTTCTTCACCAATTGAACAGGACTAAATAACGGGCTAGAGCTGGGCCTGATGATCCCTGCTTCCAGCATTTCTCTGATCAACTTTTCTATTTCATCTTTCTGAAACTGAGGGCAACGGTAAGGTCGTATGCTGATAGGCGACACTCCCTCTCTTAATGTGATGGCATGTTCTTGCTCCCTGGGTGGTGGAAACCCTAGAGGTGGTTGAAAAACCTCATCGAATTTCTAGATCAAAGTCTACACAGAGAGGGGTATGTCTCCCCCTTCCTCCAAACTCACTCCCTCTAATCTGTGTAATTCCACCAAATAGCCTTCCCCCTCCTCCTAAATTGTCTTGATTAGGGAATTAAGAGAAACCCCTGCCTTGGTCAGCCCTGCATCACCTTGAATCACTCTCTTCCTTCCACCCTTCACCAACTCCATCCGCAGAGTGTCCCAATTAACCTTGGTTTCCCCCAATGTCTGCAACCACTTCATCCCTAGAATGACATCCGTACTCCCCAATTCTAGGGAAAGGAAGTCTTCCTTCACTTGGATACCTTGGATCTTCAGCACCACCCCCCTACAGACTCCTCTTCCCATTTCTACCTTCCCCATGCCCATCATCACCCCATAGCCTCCAGTATCTACTAACTTCATCCCAGCAACTCCACAATCTGGGTGGAAATGAAATTGTGGGTTGCCCACTATCTATCAACACCACGACTTCACGGTCAGCTATCTCTACCTTCACCTTCATAGTATGACTTGGCGTGAATCCCACTACGAAGTTGAGAGAGACTTCTGCCACATCCAAGTGCAGCTTTTTCTCATCCACCTCATAATTGCTCCCCCTCCCTCTTCGTCTTCCTTGTCTTCACAAACAAGGAGAACTTGAAGAGTTTGATCCTTGTACTTATGCCCATGCATGTATTTTTTATCGCATCTTAAACACAACCCTTTTATTCTCTTCTCTTGCATTTCCTTCTCAGTAAGCTTCTTGAACTGCCCCCCATTTCCTCTTGTTGCTTTTTCCTTCGAAACTTATTTCATCCCTCCTGTGGATGCTCCTTTAGGGGCTAGGTGTGGGCTCCGAAAATTCGGCCTCGGCCTCCACTCGCGCTTTTCTTATTCGGCGAGGGAGTTTTAACGAACTAAGTTCCGAGGTAAATTTTAGAAGGCAGATGGGTTTGTAGATAAGACACTACCCAGAGATTTCGCCCTCATTTTGTGAGGACTTTATGATCTGAGTTCTGGTTTCCTATAGGCGCAAGCCCCTATAGTTAATTACCTCTCTCGATCACGAGAGAGAACTTTCGATTAAGGCTAGTCGTCAATCAGATACATAGAACTACGTGTTATCTGGCATATAGTATCAACATAGGTATTGAGAAATTTGGAAGATTTGAGAATTTGGAGTATTGAAAGATTTAGAGATTTCATATTTAAAATAGAAATTTCATCATCTAGCACTTAAAGCGGATGGTGGGGGAATGGATGATGGACCCGATCAAGATCCCATGGTTCCGTCGTCCCGGGCCATCGTGGTCCCTGGTCTACTTAGTCAGAGGAGGTAGTCGACCCAACCTGACAGAAGGATCCTTGTCGGCAGCCATGGGTTGCTTCGTCCAAGGGAACCTTGTAGACCGGGATTGAATGTTTGTCTAAGGGGACAAATTTAAATCCACCTTAGCTGACAGAGGGCTTTGTGCCCTATCGATCATATCCTATTGATTCATATCTCAAGGATTTAACGCCATTAAGAAGCGTATTGGCTCTGGCCATAACCGCTATCTGTGGTGCCATTTGGCGGCAAAACCACTCGGTTCAGAGGGCCCCGGGTCATAACCGTTTACCTGCAGTGCCATTTGGCGGCGAAACTGCCGGTTAGAGGACACGTACCACGTCCTTACTGGCAGCAGACTTTTTGAGAATGAATCATAGTGATATTTTCGACTAGGCATTTAGCTCTTTTGTGAGCTGAAGTAAATTTTAATTTGTCCACCTCGACAAACTGTTGCGGAGGGTAGATGAATTTTGCTTTAAGTGTTTGATGGTTGGATTTCAAATTTTAAATATTTTTGGGTTTTTCGGATTTTGGAGTTTGGATTTTGGCATTTTTCGTGGATATTTTTGGTGGAATTTAAAAGTATTTGGAATGGACTTTAGGGAGACAATTGAAAGTATTTGGGAACCCCTCCGGTTGAGATCTGCATTCAACACGGCCATCATCGGAGTGTTTGGAGTCATTTGAAAATATTTTGAATTTTGTAGATGAACCTTGTCAACTCTGTCGAGCTGTTGACAGAGGATCGGGTCTTGTAGGCTTCGTGCCTATATTAGTGAATTCATATTGTTATAGGTTTTGATGGCCTAAAATGAATATTTTAAAGCAAATATACCGGTCGCCACAACTTTATATTTGCTTAATGGTTCGAACCCTGTCGACTTTTATTGACCCGTATAGAATGATCGGTTTCGAACCTGAATTCACTTGTCAACCCGCGTAGCATCTCTAGACATCACGTGTGTACCAATAACACGCTCGCCGGGGCCCATGCGAGTTTTATAATTATTTTTACCCTTTTTAGTGTACCTATGTGTATACAATTTATAGTGCACGTGCAGGGATACTTTGAAAGTATTCGTAGTCGCCTTCTGTCCGCTTGGGTAGAAGTTGCGGATCCGGTGGCGTAGTGTTGTAGATTGTGGATGTCTTCTGTCTGCTTGTATCAGTGTTGCAGATCCGGTGGCGTAGAATAGCAGCTTCTGGATAGAATTGTTCGCTGCTTTGTACAGGTAGACTGTCGTGCACTATTTGTTGATTTTTGTAGGCGGACCATAGTGCACTAACTAATCTCCTGCCTTCAGGTTGTATAAGCTCGTAGGAACTTGTATTTATTTATGCATTCTGCTATGATTTTGGTCTTTACAATACACCCACTACTACCGGAGGTAGATATATTCATCTTTAGACTGAAGTTGACTACAGGATACTGCATTTACTGTAGTCTTTATGTATCTACACAGAGGTGGCACGTTGTACATACATCTATGTCAGTAGAGAGATTGTATGCACTGCAGATCTTTGGTCATTCTCAAAGATAAAATGTAACTTGCAAGGTTGAATACGCTTGCTTACATTTTGATCTTGATTGTAGGATCTCTCATAGCTTACTGCCCCTTGTCATACGGTTCGTAGATACTTTCATCTACTACAATCTTTTCTGCCTTGTTTGTGATCTAATGTGTTGAATGTCCATGTTCACAGATGATCCATTATATTTGCAATTTCTTTATTGTTGTTTCTTATAAGTGAGCCGTATTTGTCATACCTCCCTTGGTATTGCACTGTGTATATATATGATATCTCATACTTACAACATTCAGTTGTAATTTTTTTTTAAATAGATCACCTCTGTTGTTGTTGCTTGCAAGTAGGATGTTGCATATTTGCTACTCATGTTCGTAGGAGACTTATTACACCCATTGTGATCTTCTTCATGAACAAGTTATTATTTTTATGCGAGCATCACATGCTTTCATTATCTCTTGCATATCATGAAACTTCTGCTTGCTTGTTGGTATTGATTTAAGGATCTAGAACATTATCCTTCAGGACTCTCTACTTTTGATCTTGTTGTGCAATCACCAACTTAAGGGTCCAAAGCTCTCATATCATGGCTTCGTAGTCAAGCCTTTCTTTTCACAATCATCTGGTTCCTTGCAAATGAGTCACAGTTGGAAATTCTTTATTTTCAAAGATAATTTGCAATTTGCATGACGAGCTTGATATCATGCTCTTCAATATTTTCATTCCGAATTGAAATGATCACTACGACTTGATAGTTATTGCCCAAAGCTTCATGTCAAAGTTTGCAAATCTTTTATGTATGGCTCTCTTCTTGTAGGCAATCTATACTCCTTGCCTCCACATATGGTTTCCAACATGCATGAGAATTTGGAGATAGTTTGTCAAATATCTTGCAATTCAATGAACCTTATTCAAAGATGAATCAAATCTCATGTTATGAGTTAATTAGTTTGACCCAAAAGCTCACACCATGGCTTTGTAATCAAATCATTAACTCTTGCCATTTTCTTTCCCTTTGCTTGTTCAAATGAAATGATGATTCTATTAGGAAAGTTGATTATCTTTCAAATCAAATTCCTTATAATTCATTCATTGATGTTCACATGATATTTCGATATTGTTTCATGTAATTTTTTCAACTTAGATGCTTTGTCCTCATGATTCAAGTTCTGAGCATAGTTTCATATAATCAACTTGTATGTTAAACGTCAAAGTTGTTTATGTTCGGGTACAGTTCAGACTCAAAATGAGCCTCTTCCATTCATTTGAGTTTCCTGCTATTCAGATTGCAAGTTCTATGTAATTCATATCACATTCAAGTTCAAGTTGAGTCCAGATCAAAGTCCCTTGCGGTCCATATCTTGTTCAAGTTTGATGTCCACAAGTACAAGTTTCAAGTTCTTGATTCTTCTCATTTGATTTTCAAATCAAAAGTAAGTTCAAATTTTATATTTTCAAATTTGTTTGGGTTTGAGTTCACTTAGGTCGATTGAATCAAGTTTATAAGTCCGAGTCCACCGTTTAATCAAGTCCAAATGTTCACAAGCTGAGTCCAAGTTTGATCGTCCTTTGAGTTCAATCCAATTCCATGTTCCAAATTGTTCAAGTCCTTGGATTTTCAATCCAAATTTCGGCAGCCTCCCGGCGTCTCCCCCGTTTAGGGGAAAACTACGGAAATTTGGGTCTTTCCCACCACGCTAAAAAAAGCGTGCATGGTAGATGCCCTCTTTCGAGGACACCGCGGCCGTGTAATTTTTTGATCCCCCACCACGCTAAGAAAAACGTGCATGGGTATTTTTTTTTTGTAAAAAAGTATTTTTTTAATTTTGAAAATATTTTGTAAGCAAGACAGTTATTTCCCCGCAAGCGGGTACTTATGGGTATCCCCGCTTCGTCGTGCGCATCGCACCGGGATCCCTTCCCACCACGCTAAGAAAAGCGTGCATAGGCGGGGTTTCCAAGGCGATACGAACTTCGAAGAAGGAATTTGGGTGATTACCCGCTTCGTCGCAAGCGTCGGGACGCACTCCCTCCCACCACGCTAAGAAAAGCGTGCATAGGTGGTCGTTTTGTCAAGACAAATGCGTTGAAACGAGATCTCGGAGTTTTAAGGTTTATGAGGGATTATACCTGCGCGGCCGTCGGCGTTGGCTTAAGGGAGATAAGCATTTTTTTTTTATTGTCATATATTTTTTATAATTTACATTAATTATAATAATAATTAAGTAATTAAAATTATTAATTAATTACTAATTATTAATTAATTACAATTAATGAATTAATTATATTTATAATTATTTAATAATTAACTATAATTAATCAAAATTATTTATATTTAATTAAATAATTATAACTAATAATTAACTATTAATTATTAACTAATCATAACTAAATAACTAATTAAAAATTATAATCAAATAATTATTATTATTAATTAAAGTTAATTAAAAAATTTAACCCCCTCCCCCCTTCACTTTTCTCTGTTCACTGGCTCCAGCTAAAGAAGCGTGAAAGGGAGAAAGTTACCTTCCACAGTGAGAGCTCCCGGTTTTGCTTCCATTTAAAATGCCATAACTTCCTATTCGACGAGAAGGGAAAGCGTCGAAGGTGCGGAGTCGAGCGGCAATGAAGGAGGAGGCGGAGAGGCTTCGGTTAAGGTAGGAACAAAGCTCTCTCTCGCTCTCTCTCTCTCTCTCTCTCTCTCTCTCTCTCTCTCTCTCTCTCTCTCTCTCTCTCTCTCTCTCTCTCTGGATCAGCACGAGCAGGGCTCGCTACAGAGGGAGAAGGATCGGGCTTGGGGAAGAGTTATGTTCCGGCCCTAGTAGGAGGTCGACGGGATCTCTGCGGGTTTGTGAATGGAGGTGCGCTCGAGCTTCTACAGGCGACGGGATCTTGCGAACCTGTTGAGGATCGCAGCTTGGGGAGTTTGGCTTTGTGGAAGAAGGGAGGAGTTCGGGAGCTGGTCGTGGCTTGGGATCGTGTAGAGTCGGAGAGAGCTTGTGTGGGATTTTCCAATGGGGAGACCTGTAACCGGGGCCAGTATTTAACGATGCAGGTGGACTTCAATCGAGACAAGTCGCAGGTTTCAAGCAGAAATCCCGGGACGAGATGCGAGTCCAGCGGCTTTAGCGGGATTTCGGGCAGGATTCGCGAACTTGGACGGCTTCTCGATGGATACGAGGATTCCAACCGGGATTTCAGCGAAAATTCTGGATCTGAAGGTCAAGGTATGATTTCAATTTTGTTTCTTTTGGGTATTGTACAGAGGTCAACAAATGCCCCCCAACAAATGTGGTACGCGTCTAGAGCGAATCACGTTTATTGTAAGCTGTTTAACCCTATGGATCTCTAGATATTTGTTCTAGATGTCACACTAGGGTTTTCATTTAGTGGATCTTCAAAATTTACTTGGATGTCACACTAAGACTTTCTTCCTTTATAGATCTCTTGGATGTATCAATAGATGGTTGAGATGCCGATTTCTTTTGTTCTGTGCTTTGTGATGCGGACATTGATGGAGAATTGCCTGATTTGTCTTTACTAAATTGTTAGGTGGTATTTGTCCCTTCGGCCCTATGCTTTTAGCTTTGGCGGGCTTGTTGAAGGAGTAGATGCTAGTGATCTAAACCCTTAGGTTTGTATTAGGTCGATGGTAAGAAGTCATCGGTCCAGAGCTTTGTGCATAACGGACTTGTTGATGACATAATCCACTTAGTTCAGCCTAGGGCTTTTCATGAACTTTGGGATAATTTTCTTCGGTCCTTTGCTTTGTGCTTTGACGGACTTGTTGAAGAAAAATTCATTCGATCCTCGTTTTGTGCTTTACGGATTTATTGAAGGATTTGCAGGTTCTGAATTCAGTTGATAGTACCGAACGTAGGTAGTATCTTGATCCTTAACCACTTGAGAAGACTTTAATCTGAATCACTTGAGTTCATCAAATCGGGAGAGCTAGAATTTGATAGCTCTTTGTCCTCTGGTTGCTGAAATGGGGGTTCCTCTACTACGGCCTTTCTTATGGCTTGTTGAGTAGATGGAGCTGCCAACGATCCGGCCATATTTGGGCTTGTTGGATCCGACCTCTTACACCCATTTAGGCTTCAGACTCGAACTATGGGAATTGCACTCCCCAATGCTGATTTTGCTGAAGTTGATAGATTTGAAGTCATCCTTCGTGGTTTTGGATTTTGGAGCCTATGAACATCTGGTAGTTGCTCGAGACTCATCTTTCCACTGGAACTTTGATTCTCCAGTCATTTTGGAGAATTTTGCAGACTACGACCACTTGAACTTGTCGAGTCAAATTTACCTTCGTGCTTCCTACAGTCCCTACTGATGGGTTGACGAAGTGGGAGTTCCGCTACTACGGTCTTTCTTATGGCTTGTTGAGTAGACGGAGCTGCCAGCGATCCGGCCATATTTGGGCGTGTTGGATCCGACCTTTTACACCCATTCGAACCTTAAGCTTCAGGCTGTTGAAAGACTTCAAGCTTATTCGGCTCAATTTTGTAGGAGTGTGTAGCCACAAAAGTCTCTTTCTTGACTTTTGAGTCTTAGTTTGTTGTAGAAGGTGTTGTCTCTAACTCTTGAAAGACCACCTGCATATACTTTGGAAAACAAATATTTGTATTCTTTAGCACAAAAGAACATCTGAATTGATAATTTTAAATATTTATTCGGGGATCTCGACATGCAGAGCGATGTCGACCAGAATAAATATTTAAAATGCTCCCTGTCTCGCAGGGACATTTCAAAATGGAATAGATTTAGAATATAAGATTTTAAATATTCATTTGGGGATCTCGGCGTATAGCACGATGTCGACCCAAATGAATATTTAAAATGCCCCCTGTCTCGCAGGGACATTTTGGATAGACTTTTTATTTTTGAGATTTTAAATATTTATTCGGGGATTTCAGCACGCAGCGTGATGTCGACCCAAATAAATATTTAAAATGCCCTCAGTCTGATGGGAGATTTTGAAATGCGTTCTTGCTATACAAGAGAATTTCAAAATATAAGCATGCATTGATAAATATGCACAAAATTTTGGTCATCATAAAATACATTCAACATGGAATTTTCATGCATGATATTTCTTTAAATGTCGGCCGTTGATAGGTGGCATGGGTCTCTGACCGTTCAGATCGATCAGCTGATATGCTCCTCCTTGGTACACTTTCTCGATGACGAATGGGCCTTCCCAATTGGATACAAATTTACCACCGATTTTTCGGTGTGGGATGATTGGTCTTCTCAGCACCAGGACCAATTCCCCTTCTTGAAATGATCGAGGACGCACCATTCGATCAAAAGACTTTGACATTCTTCCTCGGTAGATTTCTAGATTTTGTTGTGCTTGTAACCTTAGTTCATCAAGTGCGTCGAGCTCTTCCATTCTGAGGTGGGCATTTTTCTCTTGAGTGAGATAATTCTGAATTGCTACTCGAAGTGACGGTAATTCAATCTCTAATGGTAATACGGCTTCAACACCGAACACCAATGAATAAGGAGTGGCTTTAGTTGGTGTTTTGTAAGTTGTACGATAGGCCCATAGAGCTTCTGCCATCTTCATATGCCACTCTCTTTTATTCTTGGTAAGAATCTTCTTCAACAATTTCACCAGTGTTTTGTTGAATGCTTCTGCCAATCCATTTGTCCTTGGATTGTATATGGATGAATATCGCCAATCGATCTTGTGCCGCTCAACGAACTTATAGATTTTTGTACTTTTGAATGCAGTACCGTTGTCTGAGATTATGCGGCGTGGCACACCAAATCTGTAAACAATGTTGTGGGTGAAAAAGTTGATCACATGCTCGGATGTAACCTCTTTGAATGGAGCTGCTTCTGCCCACTTGGAGAAGTAGTCTGTCGTTTCCAGAATGAAACGGTGCCCCGCTGATGACGGCGGATCTATTGGCCCGATTATATCAGTGCCCCAGCATTTGAATGGCCAGGATGCTATTGTTGGGTGCAGTGGATTTGGCGGTTGATGTATAACATCACCGTGAATTTGACACTCGTGGCACCTCTTAGCGTGATCGATACAATCTTTAACCATGATCGGCCAATAGTAACTCATTCTCTTGATTTTAGCGGCCATTTTAGGACCTGACTGATGTGCTCCACAATGCCCTTCATGGACTTCTGTTACTACTTTATCAGCTTCCCTGGTCCCTATGCACCTTAGCCACATTTGATCAAAGGCTCGTCTATACAACAAGTCATTGACAAATGCGTATCTTAATGCCCTTTTTCGAATTTGTGCGGTCATAGACTTTTCTGTCGGAAGTTTATTTTCCTTGAAGTAGTCAATGAATGGTTTTCTCCAATCATTTTCGACTTCAATATTTAAACAATGCCACCACGATTCTGAAGCTTGACTAGCTTTATGTCTCTTGGCCACGTGATGTTCTTCTGGATAATTCTCCATAACGATCTGATGGAGAGGTTGAGGGTTAACTGGAGTTTCATCCTGCTGACTTGAATCTGGAATTCCTTCTGCCCTCGGGAATTGTAATAGAGCGGGCTCCAAGACCCTACGAACGTAAACCCCGATGAATATAGGCCTTTCCTCGTTGATGTTTGCCATTTCTTTGGCTAATTTGGCCAGACAATCATCTTTAGCATTCTGTCCTCGAGGAACTCGTGCTATTTTTACATTTGGTACTTGCTTCAGAAGCTCGAGGGCTCGCCGATGGTAATGGGCCAATTCGACTTTGCCAACCTGGTAGATGTCGAGGACCTGATTTATTATAAGCTGAGAATCACCAAAGATTTGGAGATGTTGGATTCTGACATCGATCGCAATCTCCAACCCTGCTAATAGAGCTTCGTACTCGGCTTCATTGTTAGTCCGAGGTTCAGTCAAACTGAATGAAATCTCATTATGCCTCCCTCAGGTGCCACGAAAATGAGACCGATGTCGGCTCGGGCTCTTGCAATATTTGGAGGTCGGACAGGTCTAATCGACGATGCTCCGTCAAAGTACATTTCCCAGAATTGTAGTCTTTCATTCTCCTCGACCTGCATTATCTGCTTATCGGGCAAATCATCATTTAGTGGATAATCAGCCGGGATTGGGTGTGCAGCAAGAAAATCTGTCAAGGCTTGTCGTTTCACCGCCTTCTGTGGCATGTATATGATTTAAAACTGCAATAACAATACTGCCCACCTAGCTAGACGACCTGTCAACGCTGGTCTTGTCATCAAGAACTTCAACGGATCGATCTTTGATATCAGTGTGATTTTATGGGATAGAATATAGTGGCGTAGTTTCTGAACTGCAAAAATCAGCGCCAGACAATGCTTTTCAATTGGGGAATAATGGCTTTCTGCTCCAATCAACCTTCGACTGATGTAGTAGAGCGCATTTTCTTTTCCTTCTTCATTATTCTGGGCCAATAGTGCTCCGAGGGACTCTTCTAGTGCTGCTGTATACAGTATAAGAGGCTTCCCCGGAATTGGCGCTGCAAGAATGGGCGGATTCAACAGGTATCTTTTGATACTATCAAACGCCTCCTAACATTCTGCATCCCATTTGAAACGGACATCTTTCTTCATTAGCTTTGAAAAGGGCTGACATTTATCCGATAGATTTGATATGAATCTTCGAATGAAAGCCAGTTGTCCTTGCAGCGAGCGAAGCTGTTGAAGGTTCCTTGGTGGTGGCATCTCCGTGATTGCCTTAATTTTGTTGGGGTCGATCTCTATGCCTCGATGATGAACAACATACCCCAAGAATTTGCCGGAGGAGACCCCAAAAGCACATTTGAGAGGATTCATTTTCAGATCAAACTTTCTGATTCTCTCAAATACGATTCTAAGATCTTTTAAGTGATCATTTCGGCCAAGACTTTTGACGACAAGGTCATCTACATAACACTCGACTTTTTGATGTATCAAATCATCAAATATGTGAGTCATCGCCCGCTGGTAGGTGGCACCAGCGTTCTTTAGGCCGAAGGGCATGACTGTGTAGCAGAAAATCCCGATGGGCGTCCTGAACGATGTATGCTTCTCGTCTTCGGGCGCCATCTTGATTTGATTGTATCCTGACGATCCATCCATGAAGGAGAACATGTCGTAGTTGGAAGTGTTGTCAACTAGGAGTTCAAATACAAGGAGTGGAAAATCATCTTTTGGGCATGCCTTGTTGAGATTCCTAAAGTCGATACAGACACGAATTTGCCCGTTCTTCTTCTTCACTGGGACGATATTGGCAATCCAATCGGCATACTTTTCTTCTCGTATGAAACCTGCATCTATTAATTTCTTTGTTTCAGCAATGACTTGTTCTTCAATCTCCAATCTCATTCTCCTTGGAGTTTGTTTGACGGGTGTTACATCCGGTTTGATTGCTAATCTGTGAACTGCTGCGTCAGGAGATAAGCCAGGCATCTCAGCATATGTCCAGGCAAAGCAATCCTTGAATTCACAGAGAAGTTTTTTTATTTCCTCTATTTGTTCTTTGGGTAGGAGAGAACTAATGAAGGTTGGGCGAGGATCCTCCTTAGTTCCCAAGTTGACTTCTTTTAGTTCATCCATAGTGGCTGTCTGTCCACCATCTTCAAGCTCTTCTGGTGCAGGCTCGACTTCTACGGGCTGCTCATCATAATCATCAACCTCGTATGTTTCTTCGGCACCACCATTCTCGGATTCAATTTCCGTGCATGTGATTGCCTAACAAGTCTCTTTCTGGAGAAATTTTCTTTTGATGAATCCAATACCTTTATATGCGTCTGTATCCTTCTGCCGTAACGGACGCGGACTCCTCCCATACCAGAGGCCCAAACTTGTACGAAGTTGTCGCTTGGTGGTAGGAATATTGACTTGTTTTCGTAACATTCTTTAAATATTTTTGATATTGAACCTAAGTAGCCTCGTAGGAAATAATTCCTCAGAGTCGATGAGCATGCAATCCCAGTCATGATTCTCCTCTTCACGAACTCCCGTGGAATATAACACATTCCCTAGCACGGTCCCATTTTTACGGGGAGGCAGATAGAGAGTGGCGAGTTCTCCAACTTTATGCATCTCGCGCGAAATAATTTCCTTAAAGTGTTGCAAGGGAACACGTGTGACTATGAGTACGCTATCTGAAATTGATAGGCTGTCTATTCTTCTAGAAAACACATTCTGCACCGTGTTCATATAAATAGAGTCATAGTCGTAATCATCATTTGAAAATTCAACCTGCCTGCTCCATTCATCTGTGGACTGGCATACTCTTCGAGATTTAGCAGGAGTAACATCATCTTCATCTGTGTCACTCTCAAGATGAGGTACATACTTCTTTTCCTTTGAAATGGTCGGTGCTTTGGGAAGAGTCAGCACTGCCTTCTTTCTCCCCACTTGCTTTTTCCTACCCTCCAGTTCAGGTCGGTTTGTACTCTTCGAATTTGATGCTTTAGCTTCGAGGGAGCTCGAAGACTTTTGCTTCTTTGGCATGAAATACCGTGCATCTTCATAAACTGTTGTTTCATGAACTGTGAAAGGCTGAATATCACCAGAGATCCTGAATTCTTCTTCATCTTTGAGATATTTCATACACTGGTGTAATGTTGACGGGACAATGCCATATTCATGTAACCAAGGACGGCCTAGTAGCGCCTTGAATGAAGTATCCGCGTCAATCACATGGAATTTAGCTTCTGTATGGAGTTCTCCAAATACAAGAGGGAGCATAAATGATCCAAGTGTTTTCTGCCCTTTTTCATTGAAACCATGCACCATCAACTTATCTGGCCCGAGGTGTTTCACATCAAGGCAGAGGGATCTCAGTGCTTTCAAGCTTATCAGATTCACGGAGGAACCAGGATCGATCAGGATTCGACTGATGATCAGCATATCGCTCTCTGCAGTAACATATAGAGGACGATTATGGTCTGCAGTCCCAAGCATCATGTCCTCTTCAGAGAAAGTAATGAATGGCTCATTTCGAGCTTGCAGAACCTCAGTCAAACTACGTTTAGCAAAATACGCCTCGTATTTTTCTGGATCTTTGAGAGCCTGAATCAAAGTCTCCCGAAGGTCTTTAGACATCACCAAAGCATCGTATATGCTGAGTTGTGCTAGAATTTTTCTCAAATGGGATAAGATATTATAATCTATCCCCTTGGATGAAGTGTTCTTTTTCTTAGAATCTTCAAGGATAATATCATCGTTGATAACTATCTATTTCTCTTTATCTTTATTGGAGACCCCTTTCTTTGGTGGAGGTGGTAGTACCTTGCCGCTTCTTAACTGCACTTGAGCAATCTCCTCCGGTTTAGAGTCATTTAACGGAGCATTTTCTTCAGAATCAGCCATTGTTGCATCTAGGGACTCATCTGTTGATTCAGAATCACCACCCAGGTTTACATGTCCCATCCGAGACGCTATGCTAGGGTCTGATTCGTCTCCCTCTGGAAAATACAAATCCTCCTCTGAACTGTAATCCATTGGCAAAACCATCATACAGGATTCAAGGGTACTTCTGTGTATTCCTCTTCTGTCAAAGTACTCGGTGTCACCGAGATGACCCGACATATTTCTGTTGGAAGAGAATTCTCATCATCTTCTCCGGCTTTGTCTATCTTAAGTTCCGACATGAAGTCAGCGAGCTTGATAGGTCGCCTCACAGTCTGGTAGTACTCATCCAAACTGTCAATAACCCTCTGAGTTGCAGTCTTTTTCTCTTTAGGCTTCTTCAGCTTGGTCTTCTTCTTAGATGATTTCACCCCACCAGACTTTGAAGTGCTAGCTTGATTGGAGAGTTGTTTAGAAATAGGAGCTCGCACCATCGGCAGTTCCTTCAAATTTATCATGTGCTCAACAGGAGACTTCCACTTTACACCTGGAACTCCTTCAAGCTACTTCAACATTTTCACAGTCTTCTTGGAGATCGCAGTCTCCCACTGTTCTTCTTAAATTGGCTTCTTTTCATTTCTTCTTTCTTCAACCAGGGGTACGGAAGAGGACGTGACTACCCGAGCTGATTCCTTTTTAGGGTGAGACAATACATTGTCGGACAATGTGATCTCTCCCTTCTGATATTTTCTTTCAAGTCAATCCTTGAAGATGTAGCAATCTTCAATAGGATGGCTGAGCACCCGATGATATGGGCAATAATTTGAGTCACTAGTGTGCTTCGACTCTTCGGGTCTCTTGCATTCAGGCAGTTCTAGACCCGATTTCAACACTTGTCGAAATAATTTGGCGACACTCTCCCTTTTGAATGAATATTCTTTATTCATTTTATCTTTGAGGGATTGGAATGCTCTATCACCAGTTCCTATTGCCTGTCTCTGGCCTCCAGCTTGATAAGTCTGTGGCTTATCATTTCCCCATAATATCAGCTTCGGTTGGGGGTTGGGGTTGTAGGCCTGTTTAGGCTTTTCTTGATATTGCATCGGTTGTTTGCCTTTGTCTACGTTGTAAATTACTTGCTTTTCTCTGTCAGCTCTAGAGAAGAACGTAGAGTCGACCTCACCCCTTCTAGCCCCTGGGGCCTTAGCCTTCTTGGGCTTATCAGAGTGATTCTCTGATTTAGACAAATTTAGTTTCTCAAACTTGGCCACTCTGTCGAGCAAGTCTTGAAATGTGTTGATTGTAGCCATGCATAGGAAGGATTGCATCTTGTCATCAATGTTGCCCATTAACAACTGTACGGCATGCCCTTCTTCTAACTGCTGCTCACATTTCATGCTCAAATTTCGCCAGCGAGTGATATATTGAGTCACTGATTCTTCTCTTTTTCTCTTATCTAGAGCGAGGTCAGCGATCGTAATCTTCTCAGTTGCACTAGCGAATCTTTTTACAAACATACTTTCCAATTCTTCGAAAGTCTTCACATAATCGTTTGGCAATTCAGCATACCATTCGAAAGCAGTTGCTGTCAAACTGCCGACGAATTGTCGGAAGAGTAGGGCGTCATTTCCTCCTGTGTTTCTACAGGTTGCTTTAAACTGTGCCAGGTGCTGCCTGGGGTTGTTATTACCGTTAAAAGTATTGAACTTTGGTACAGAATATCCTTTTGGATATGGTACTTGGTCGTACTCAGCAGGATACGGACGACCCTTGCCCACCAACTTTTCTGCTTGATCAACGGCTATAATAGCCCTGATCCTCTCGGTAATAATTCTTTCTAACTGTGCAACAGTCACAGGCTCGGAAGTACTTGCAATATTCTGCGGAGTGGGCTGGCGAACAATATTATGGGCTTCGCGACCACCTTCAGGAGCTCCATGTACTCCTGAACCTTGTGGCACTTGGAAGTTCGGAGGGTCAGCAGGAGGATTAGGTATGGCACCAATAGCAGTATTTCTTTGCATCATCTACATCATCGCCCCCATTTGAGACATCATCTCAGTCATCTTCTCATTTAACTAAGAGATTTCTCTATCTTTGGCCCTCATTTGTCGCCTCATTTGTCGCCGCATTTCAGCGAGTGTGATATTTTCGGCACCAGAAGGATTCTCATCTACTTCCTCCACTTCTTCTTCTTGAGAATGACGACTTCTGCCAGTGGTAGACCCTTCTCTACGACGACGACGGTATACTTGCCGGGGTGGCGGTTGCCACCACTCTTCATCTTCATCGTCATCATAATTGGCACCATCATCGATGTCTATATGTGTCACCATATAGACAACTTCCATATCCAGAGTGTCATTTGTTTCTTGAATTTCTTCTTCTAAATTTTCCTCTAGAAATTCATCAATATTTTCTTCTAAATTTTCCTCCATAAATTCATCAATGTTTTCTTCAATATTTTCTTCCCCTTCAAGAAATTCTTCTTCCTCTAGATTTTGATCATCTATATTTTCCTCCAGTACTCTAAATAACTGAGCGGCGACGCCATTGGATTTCCGGCTCCTGATTAGACACGGGGACTTCTTCGATCAGTGGGCTGCGATCGAAGTTAGTTTCTTCTTTTGGAGGGGATGGAGGGCGACGGGATCCCGTGGAGGATTCTCCAAGGTGTCTACCGTCTGGAGGAATGTCATTATGGGTCCTTTTTGGAGCCCACTTCTGACGTTGTTCGAAGATGGGGGCGGATCTCCAGGAAGCCTCACCGGATGTCACGCCCAGATCAGTCATCTTTTCTCTTCTATCTTCCTTTTCATTTCTTCGAGGCTTTGGCCTCCAGACTTGTTTTCCTTTCCACCGGGACCTTTCAGCGGTGGATCCCTGAACATACGGTTCAGGTGTCACACCCCGATGTTCACCGCGTGGAGTATACATTCTTTCTCTTCTCTCTGCGACAAAGGATAGTCTTTCCCTTGGCGGGGTTCTCCTGGCCTCGATCACCAAAGGCCGTTGGAGCTTCTTCTTCTTCAGACTTTTCTCCTTTACAGTCTTCAGGACCCGATAGACCCAGGCTGAGAGAATTTCAGGTTCCTTTCTCTTTGGAGGAGCTGAGACCTCCTATCATTGCTCCCAAAAAGACTTCTTCAGCTCACCAGTGGAGCAATTCCTTTTCACCCATTTTAAATCAGAAAATTTATTCCGGGTAGGAACATTGGCTTCAGGCACTTGGGCCGACAGATTGGAGGGATGGATCGGGAGTTGTTGATGCTGAGCTCGGAGCTCAGCGTTCATCTTTCTCCTTTGTTTTCTTGTAGGCCTTCCTCCAGATGAGGAGACCTCAGCATCGTATTTTCCAGGTGCAGATAACCTGATCGGCAAAGGTGTGGTGTTTGTAGTCACCACAGAGACTCTTCCACCATTCACAATTCTTCTGGTGGTCAGGGCCTCAGGCTGTGATAGCCTCTCGAATACAGAAATTCTTCCACGAGAATTTTCGGTAGTAGGTCGTTGTGCTGGCAAATGCACACGACGGGTAGGAGCTTCAGTAGCGAGTTGCTGCGCCGGCAGATGCGTGCGACGAGTAGGAGCCTCGGAAGCTCTTGCAACGACAGCAGGGAAATCAACACTACCAAATTGGATGGTAGCTCCAGCATTTCCGGTTTCAATGACAGCATTAGCCAGCTGAATCCTAGCGCCTCGTTCCAGTTGGACGGTCATCGGCGTGTTCTGTAGATCCATCTGCATAAATGAAAGGCAAGGGTTAGTAATCAGAATCTGATACATCACCCCGCATCTTCAAAATGCAGAGACTTGCACAGAACACAAAAACACAATAAAAAAAATGATTAGCATAAACAAGCAATAAAAATAATTTTAAAATTATGCTGAATGCCGAATGAATTTGCTGAATGATCATTTTAGAAAATTCGGAGTTTTGAATCACTAAACGATCATTTTGAAAGACTAAAAATCTTGAGTACAATTTGATATAGCTGCTACTATAGCACTGAGATGACTAGCCAAAAATGAAAAGAGAAACCAATCCCCAACGGAGTCGCCAGAAATCTGTGGGCTCCGAAAATTCGGCCTCGGCCTCCACTCGCGCTTTTCTTATTCGGCGAGGGAGTTTTAACGAATTAAGTTCCGAGGTAAATTTTGGAAGGCAGATGGGTTTGTAGATAAGACACTACCCAGAGATTTCGCCCTCATTTTGTGAGGACTTTATGATCTGAGTTCTGGTTTCCTACAGGCGCAAGCCCCTATAGTTAATTACCTCTCTCGATCACGAGAGAGAACTTTCGATTAAGGCTAGTCGTCAATCAGATACGTAGAAAATATGTGTTACCTGGCATATAGTAGCAGCATAGGTATTGAGAAATTTGGAAGATTTGAGAATTTGGAGTATTGAAAGATTTGGAGATTTCATATTTAAAATAGAAATTTCACCATCTAGCACTTAAAGCGGATGGTGGGGGAATGGATGATGGACCCGATCAAGATCCCATGGTTCCGTCGTCCCGGGCCATCGTGGTCCCTAGTCTACTTAGTTAGAGGTGGTAGTCGACCCAACCTGACAGAAGGATCCTTGTCGGCAGCCATGAGTTGTTTCGTCCAAGGGAACCTTGTAGACCGGGGTTGAATGTTTGTCTAAGGGGACAAATTTAAATCCACCTTAGCTGACAGAGGGCTTTGTGCCCTATCGATCATATCCTATTGATTCATATCTCAAGGATTTAACGCCATTAAGGAGCGTATTAGCTCTGGCCATAACCGATATCTGTGGTGCCATTTGGCGGCAAAACCACTCGGTTCAGAGGACCCCGGGTCATAATCGTTTACCTGCAGTGCCATTTGGCGGCGAAACTGCCGGTTAGAGGACACGTACCACGTCCTTACTGGCAGCAGACTTTTTGAGAATGGATCCTAATGATATTTTCGACTATGCATTTAGCTCTTTTGTGAGCTGAAGTAAATTTTAATTTGTCCACCTCGACAAACTGTTGCGGAGGGTAGATGAATTTTGCTTTAAGTGTTTGATGGTTGGATTTCAAATTTTAAATATTTTTGGGTTTTTGGGATTTTGGAGTTTGGATTTTGGCATTTTTTGTGGATATTTTGGGTGGAATTTGAAAGTATTTGGAATGGACTTTTGGGAGACAATTAAAAGTATTTGGGAACCCCTCCGGTTGAGATCTGCATTCAACACGGCCATCATCGGGGTGTTTGGAGTCATTTGAAAATATTTTGAATTTTGTAGATGAACCTTATCGACTCTGTCGAGCTGTTGACAGAGGATCGGGTCTTGTAGGCTTCGTGCCTATATTAGTGAATTCATATTGTTATAGGCCTTGATGGCCTAATATGAATAATTTAAAGCAAATTTACCGGTTTGTCACAACTTTATATTTGCTTAATGGTTCGAACCCTGTCGACTTTTATTGACCGGTATAGAAGGATCGGTTTCGAACCTGAATTCACTTGTCAACCCGCGTAGCATCCCTAGACGTCACGTGTGTACCAATAACACGCTCGCCGGAGCCCATGCGGGTTTTATAATTATTTTTACCCCTTTTAGTGTACCTATGTGTATACAATTTATAGTGCACATGCAGGGGTACTTTGAAAGTATTCGTAGTCGCCTTCTGTCCGTTTGGGTAGAAGTTGCGGATCTGGTGGCATAGTGTTGTAGATTGTGGACGCCTTCTGTCTGCTTGTATCAGTGTTGCAGATCCGGTGGCGTAGAATAGCAGCTTCTGGATAGAATTGTTCGCTGCTTTGTACAGGTAGACTGTCGTGCACTATTTGTTGATTTTTGTAGGCGGACTATAGTGCACTAACTAATCTTCTGCCTTCAGGTTGTATAAGCTCGTAGGAACTTGTATTTTTTTATGCATTCTGCTATGATTTTGGTCTTTACAATACACCCACTACTGACGGAGGTAGATATATTCATCTTTAGACTTAAGTTGACTACAGGATACTGCATTTACTGTAGTCTTTATGTATCTACACAGGGGTGGCACGTTGTACATACATCTATGTCAGTAGAGAGATTGTATGCACTGCAGATCTTTGGTCATTCTCAGGGAAAAATTGTAGCTTGCAAGGTTGAATACGCTTGCTTACATTTTGATCTTGATTGTAGGATCACTCCATGCTTACTGCCCCTTGTCATACGGTTCGTAGATACTTTCATCTACTACAATCTTTTCTGCCTTGTTTGTGATCTAATGTGTTGAATGTCCATGTTCACAGATGATCCATTATATTTGCAATTTTTTTATTGTTGTTGCTTATAGGTGAGCCGTATTTGTCATACCTCCCTTGGTATTGCACTGTGTATATATATGATATCTCATACTTACAACATTCAGTTGTAATTTTTTTTTAAATAGATCACCTCTGTTGTTGTTGCTTGCAAGTAGGATGTTGCATATTTGCTACTCATGTTCATAGGAGACTTATTACACCCATTGTGATCTTCTTCATGAACAAGTTATTATTTTTATGCGAGCATCACATGCTTTCATTATCTCTTGCATATCATGAAACTTCTGCTTGCTTGTTGGTATTGATTTAAGGATCTAGAACATTATCCTTCAGGACTCTCTACTTTTGATCATGTTGTGCAATCACCAACTTAAGGGTCCAAAGCTCTCATATCATGGCTTCGTAGTCAAGCCTTTCTTTTCACAATCATCTGGTTCCTTGCAAATGAGTCACAGTTGGAAATTCTTTATTTTCAAAGATAATTTGCAATTTGCATGACGAGCTTGATATCATGCTCTTCAATATTTTCATTCTGAATTGAAATGATCACTACGACTTGATAGTTATTGCCCAAAGCTTCATGTCAAAGTTTGCAAATCTTTTATGTATGGCTCTCTTCTTGTAGGCAAGCTATACTCCTTGCCTCCACATATGGTTTCCAACATGCATGAGAATTTGGAGATAGTTTGTCATATATCTTGCAATTCAATGAACCTTATTCAAAGATGAATCAAATCTCACGTTATGAGTTAATTAGTTTGACCCAAAAGCTCACACCATGGCTTTGTAATCAAATCATTAACTCTTGCCATTTTCTTTCCCTTTGCTTGTTCAAATGAAATGATGATTCTATTAGGAAAGTTGATTATCTTTCAAATCAAATTCCTTATAGTTCATTCATTGATGTTCACATGATATTTCGATATTGTTTCATGTAATTTCTTCAACTTAGATGCTTTGTCCTCATGATTCAAGTTCTGAGCATAGTTTCATATAATCAACTTGTATGTTAAACGTCAAAGTTGTTTATGTTCGGGTACAGTTCAGACTCGAAATGAGCCTCTTCCATTCATTTGAGTTCCCTGCTGTTCAGATTGCAAGTTCTATGTAATTCATATCACATTCAAGTTCAAGTTGAGTCCAGATCAAAGTCCCCTGCGGTCCATATCTTGTTCAAGTTTGATGTCCACAAGTACAAGTTTCAAGTTCTTGATTCTTCTCATTTGATTTTCAAATCAAAAGTAAGTTCAAATTTTATATTTTTAAATTTGTTTAGGTTTGAGTTCACTTAGATCGATTGAATCAAGTTTATAAGTCCGAGTCCATCGTTCAATTAAGTCCAAATGTTCACAAGCTGAGTCCAAGTTCGATCGTCCTTTGAGTTCAATCCAATTCCATGTTCCAAATTGTTCAAGTCCTTGGATTTTCAATCCAAATTTCGGCAGCCTCCCGGTGTCTCCCCCGTTTAGGGGAAAACTGGGCCTTTCCCACCACGCTAAGAAACGCGTGCATGGTAGATGCCCTCTTTCGAGGACACCGCGGCCGTGTACTTTTTCGATCCCCCACCACGCTAAGAAAAGCGTGCATGGGTATTTTTTTGTTTGTAAAAAAGTATTTTTCTAATTTTGAAAATATTTTGTAAGCAAGGCAGTTATTTCCCCGCAAGCGGGTACTTATGGGTATCCCCGCTTCGTCGTGCGCATCGCACCGGGATCCCTTTCCACCACGCTAAGAAAAGCGTGCATAGGCGGGGTTTCCAAGGCGATACGAACTTCGAAGAAGGAATTTGGGTGATTACCCGCTTCGTCGCAAGCGTCGGGACGCACTCCCTCCCACCACGCTAAGAAAAGCGTGCATAGGTGGTCGTTTTGTCTTGACAAATGCGTTGAAACGAGAACTCGGAGTTTTAGAGTTTATGAGGGATTATACCTGCGCGGCCGTCGGAGTTGGCTTGAGGGAGATAAGCATTTTTTTTTTATTGTCATATATTTTTTATAATTTACATTAATTATAATAATAATTAAGTAATTAAAATTATTAATTAATTACTAATTATTAATTAATTACAATTAATGAATTAATTATATTTATAATTATTTAATAATTAATCAAAATTAATTATATTTAATTAAATAATTATAACTAATAATTAACTATTAATTATTAACTAATCATAATTAAATAACTAATTAAAAATTATAATCAAATAATTATTATTATTAATTAAAGTTAATTAAAAAAAATTTAACCCCCTCCCCCCTTCACTTTTCTCTGTTCACTGGCTCCAGCTAAAGAAGCGTGAAAGGGAGAAAGTTACCTTCCACAGTGAGAGCTCCCGGTTTTGCTTCCGTTTAAAATGTCGTAACTTCCTATTCGACGAGAAGGGAAAGCGTCGAAGGTGCGGAGTCGAGCGGCAATGAAGGAGGAGGCGGAGAGGCTTCGGTTAAGGTAGGAACAAAGCTCTCTCTCTCTCTCTCTCTCTCTCTCTCTCTCTCTCTCTCTCTGGATCAGCACGAGCAGGGCTCGCTACAGAGGGAGAAGGATCGGGCTTGGGGAAGAGTTAGGTTCCGGCCCTAGTAGGAGGTCGACGGGATCTCTGCGGGTTTGTAAATGGAGGTGCGGCTCGAGCTTCTGCAGGCGACGGGATCTTGCGAACCTGTTGAGGATCGCAGCTTGGGGAGTTTGGCTTTGTGGAAGAAGGGAGGAGTTCGGGAGCTGGCCGTGGCTTGGGATCGTGTAGAGTCGGAGAGAGCTTGTGTGGGATTTTCCAATGGGGAGAGCTGTAACCGGGGCCAGTATTTAACGACGCAGGATGACTTCAATCGAGACGAGTCGCAGGTTTCAAGCAGAAATCCCGGGACGAGATGCGAGTCCAGCGGCTTCAGCGGGATTTCGAGCGGGATTCGCGAACTTGGACGGCTTCTCGATGGATACGAGGATTCCAACCGGGATTTCAGCGAAAATTCTGGATCTGAAGGTCAAGGTATGATTTCAATTTTATTTCTTTTGGGTATTGTACAGAGGTCAACACTAGGTGGGTAGCCATCCACCTGTAAGTGCCTCCTGAGTTGCTATTCCTAGCTCTTTTCTCCATATTCTTTTGATTTTTAACTAATTGTGCAAGCTTCATGGCCTCCCCCAGGTCCTTGGGCATCAGGACCTTCACCGCTGCTCTACCTTTAATCCCTTCATGAAGTTCCCCTCTAGCACAATATCGGACAAGCGCTCAACCCTGCTGGCCAGATGCTCAAATCTCTCTCGGTAGTCCGCCACAGACCCCTCCTGCACTCGGGCAAGAATTGCTCGTAGAAGTCTCCTCCCCGGTCGATTTGGAAACGCTCTATCAAACTGTCCTTGAATTCTTCCCAGCTCCGGATAGGTCTTCTCTGATCTCTCCACTGGTACCAAGAGAGTGCCTTCCCTTCTAGACACAAGCCCGTTGCCGATAATTTCTCCTCCTCCGTTAAGCCGTTAACAGCAAAGTATCTTTCCACCTTGTAAATCCACCCATAGGCATCCTCTCCTTCAAAATGGGCATTTTTAATTTTCTCGCCTTCCGATCCCCACCATTTCCCCTTAATCCTCCATAGTTTCCCCTCTCCCATGTGCCTGGGGCCCCCCATGTCTCTCGATCCACCCTTGCTCTACCATGTCCCAATCCCCCTTCAAAATCTCCTCTCTGATCTTCAAAAACAGCTTCCCGACGTCCATGATAACCCCCCCCCCCCCTCAATGCTCCCAACCAGCACCTCCCATAGCCTTGCCTTTCCCCATATCTTCCTCCTCTCTCCTCCCTCTGGAAAGGCTCCAAATGAGGCCTTCCCCTACTCCCTTCCACGATTTAGACTTCCTCTTCCTCCCGATGGATTTCAAAGTTGGTGTTTTTCGCTGCGGGCTCTTTAGCATCAGACGCCGTCGATTGAGTTTGAAACTCCAACATCTTCTTCATCATATCTCGTAGATCGGCCACTTGCCCTTCCATGGAAGACATTCTTTCCTCCACGGTCTCCTTGATTTGGTTTATCTCTCCTTCAATCCTCTCCTCCAAATCATCCACCTTTTTAGCCACCATCTCCTACGGCTTGTAATTTATGAGAAGATTTCAACATCTGAAAAAAAAAAATTCAGCAATTTCCTCCTTCACCGGTACAATTTCAGCCGCTGAAATTGGTCAAAAATCGCCCACGATTGGTCTCACGACTTGCTATGATACCAATTTGATAGGAAATAGTTGATTTATTTCCTAGCCCAAATTAGTGGACAACAGCACCCAAAACTGCTGTTTACAGCAGTAATACAGCGGGTTATAGAAGAAAAAACAGAGAAATCGGCAAGAAAAATTGAGATAGATCACTCCAAATACTTGATAATTGATGGTAGATGCAAAAGAAACAACAAAAATACAAGAGATCCTCTATTCGAGAGGAGGATCCACTCTCCCAATTCTCTAGAAAGCAATCTAGAGACCTAGCCACAAGAGAAAACAAGAGAACTCTTTAGAAAATTGCACATAAACCTAACCCTAGTCTTTTCTCTCTACTTAATGCATACAATTCAAAATTAATACAAAAGGACCTAATTGCCCTTACCTCCCCTCCTTTTGGCTCCAAGATTGCATTTGAAAATCAAGTGGACCCCACCCTTTCCTCTCTCCTTGCTTCCGTCGACCTCCTGCTAAAAACAAATCGGACCGACCCAAGGGATTGGGCCGGTGGGTCCGGCCCATAGAGGACCGGTCTAACAGAAGGCTAATTAGGTAGCATGAGAAAAAAAAAGGTTGAACTAGTAGCGTCTAAGAGATCTTCATAAGGTTGTGGTGGAAGATGTACTTCAATGTGATGTTGAGGTGGCCTATATGGGTGCTATCAAATTGAACGGCGCTAGCCTATTGTTGATTTTGTGCAAGAGAATTGCATAATACTACGATGGTGCTTTCTTTTATCCAATCTCTTTTCAAGGAGCTAAATGATTTGAGCTTGATGACTCATCCTTTTGTACATGAGATCCTCCAATTTCAAGCTTGTGTGGCCCTCACTAACTAGATTATGTTGTCATCGATTAAAGGATTGATTGCCAGTCAATAAAGAGGTGTTTATAATACTTTAGAAATTTCCTATAAATGACATCAAATTATAACGTGTTAAAATATTTATAATAGTACAGACAAAGACTTTAACATCTTAGCTTTATATTAAGATCCAGCATACATACAAATAAATAATAGTTCTAAGAGATATCAAAATTTTTTATGTGAAAACTCGTTAAACGAAAAAAAATCATGGAGACTGGCCCTATTAAAATTATTCTACTAATATATATTATCAGTTGCAAATGATGCATTCCATATAATTATGAAAGGTTTTGATACAATATGATAAACATGAGCTATGAAGGATAGATTCAATAGTGAAAATTGTAAGAACCTTAAGGCGTTGAAATGGTCTTCAAGAGAGTGTTTATAATATATTTGGTCATTCACATTTGAGAAGACAAAACCATATGCTAAGTCAAATATAATCTTTGATGTTGACAACGGAAATCAAAGTTGGTGTTGATAACATGCATCGACATTACTAGTTAAGAATACATCAATGTAGTGAGCAACAACAAGCGATGAAGTCTATGTGCATCATCATTAGTGGCAAAGGAGTGCATCAACCTTATAGGCGAAGGCATGCATTGACGACATACCTGATAGACAATGACGTACTTTGACAGTGCGTATAGGCCTTATAAGAGAAATCTTTCATCAACATTTTTTGTTAATCTTGCGTCAACATTATTGGTGAAGAATGGTGACGAAATTGGAGGGCGTCCACAACAGCATGCATTAGCCTTACAAGAAATTTCATGAGTTAATGTTATTGGCAACGAAGTCAGTGGGAGACAATAGTCAAGCAATGATATTTGAGCAACGGTGGTCAAGAGACAATACTCCATCAACAATGACCAGCAAATCATAGTCGGGCGACAGTCATTGAGAGAACATAGTAGAGCAACTATGATCAAGAGATCATAGTCAGACGACTATATGTAAAAGCTCGATTCAAACTCAAGTTAAGCACAATCAAGTCAAATTTAACCCAAGATGTGCTTGTTGACCCTTTCTACTGGCCAGCAAAACAAAAAATAAAAATAAAAATGAAAATACAATACCTGCTCTGCCCCTCCCACGTCGCGCACGACCTCCTCCCACATCGCTCACACGTCGATTGCACGTCGCTCTGGCGACCTCTCTGCTGCGTTAAATACCGGAGAAATTAGAGAGCTTGGGCTCTCGCTCTCTCGATCTCTCTCTCGCTCTCTCCCTCTCTCGCGGCTGCTCGACCTCACTCTAGCGACGACTTTTCCTTCCAGTCGATCGAAAATTACGACTTTGATCAGAGGCGACGATAGGAGCCGATCGCCATGAAGATAACTTTCTCTCAGTTGTGCGCTTCTTCAGTCTCTTCGTTGTTGCTCGACTTCGCTTCTCCAACGACTTTCACCTCCTGCGGATCGGAAGTGACGACACTTCGAGCGGAAGCAATGTTGTGAGCGTTGCTTCTTCGACTCCCTAGGCGCTGTCCGACTTCTCTCCCTTCGACGACTCCTTCCTGTCCGACCGGAAGTCACGACATTTTGATTCGGAAGTTACGACGGTAGCTCGCCGAATGTGAAGGCAACTTCCTCCCGTGCGCTACTTCGGCCAAATCCTGCGAATCCGCCAGCTTCTCCAGCTCTTCGTGGTTGTTCGACCTTTCTTCCCCCCCCCCCCCCCCCCCCCCCCCCCGACTTCCCTTCATATCGGTGCGGAAGTTACAGCATTTTGATCGCGAAGAAGAGGAGCTCGCCGTCAGTGAAGGTAACCTGCTACCTTTCATGCGCTTCCTTGGCCAAATCCCGTAAATCCGCCGAACCGAGAAACCAAGAAATAAAAAATATAAAATATAAATATATTTTATAATTAATTATGTTAATTTTAATTAATTGTAATTAATTTTGATTAATTAATTTAATTATAATTTACTTACTTTTAATTATAATTAATTAAAAATTATTTCTAATTAATTATGATTAATTAAATTAATCATAATTAATTATTTTATTTTTAATTAATTAAATTTAATTATTATTAATAATAATTAACTAAGGTTAATTTAATTATAAAAAAATACTTGTTTCTCCTGCCTCGATCCACGAGCCTCCATTGCTAACCTCGTGAAGGTACAAATTTTTCTAAACTCAGATTCTCACTCTCGAAGTTCGCGGTGCACCGAAAAATAGCTCATATATGCCTTTATTGCACGTGGTGGGATGGGACCCCTGTGCGACGCCTACGACGAGGCAGGTAATCACCTAAAGCCCTACTTCAATGTTCGTGGCGCACAAAAAAATCGTCCATACACGCCTTTATTGCTCGTGGCGGGATGGGACCCCGGTGCAGCATCTACGACGAGGCGGGGTCACTCATAAGTACCTCCGAGCGAGGGGAAAGAAAACTGTCTTTTTTCAAACAGGCACCGAAGACCCAATACACGCCTTTATTTCACATGGTGAGAAAGAAGATCACGACCGCGGTGTCCTCATCCGAGGACACCTACCATACACGCCTTCATTGCGCATTGTGGGAAGGTCAAGTTTCTCGTGGTTTTCCTCTAAACAGGGGAGACGCCGGGAGATCGCCGAAATTTCGGATGAATATACGACCGCACTGGGACCTGGTTTGAATTCAAAAGAACAAGGACTTGAACTGGACATTAATGAACTAAGTACAAACTTGAATGAAAACCTTAATTCAAACTTAAATCAAACTCAATCAAATGATGGCGGATTTGGACTCAAATTGAACTGGGTTTGAACTCAAATCTAATTGAAAAAGAATGTGATCTTGGATATTTGAACTCAAGCAAATACTTGAGTTGGACTACAGGGGATTCGGACGGATGAAAGAGGCTCATCTTGAGCCTGAACTATATTTGGACTCAAAACTTGGACAAATGCAAATAAAGGACCTAACTTAAACTTTAACCAATGTGATAAGAAATTGAACTTTCAAGATTACTAGAGCTTGAACCTCAATGAACCGTGTCTTGAATGTGAAGTCAAACTCAAAACAAGCTTGAGTAAATGAGGTTGAACTGGACTCGGATGCAAATAACAAATGACTTGAACTCGGGTCCGATCGCAAGAGACTTGAACAATCAAAATAAAGGATCCTTTCTTATTCAAGCATCACTTTTCTTCCTATAGTTGAGAAAATAGAAGATTTGTGACACTCAACATGGCTCATCTACATGCAAGCAATCATGAACATCTGTTACAAACACACGATCAAGATGCAGTAAAATGTACTGAGTCCTACAAGCAATGGGGGTCAAAATGTATGAAGGAATTAGCAATGAGTGGAGTTCATCCAACATTCATCATACAAAATGCAACACATTTGAAGCACATACAAGTCCCTACGAGGTCAAATGCGCCATACTTGCAAGGATGATAGATGGTTGCAGAATGCACACGTGTGCCCCATGTGCATTATTGAGATCTCCAACACAAGCAACAATTGCCTATAGATTGAGATGGCGATACTAGCACTTGATAGCGGAAGACCCATCCCTACAATCAAGTACAATCATTAAATCACCTGAGATTGGTGAAAGGTGGATATGATACTGGTACAAATGGCTCTTCCACAAACATTTCAAACACTCGCATGGGCCCCGACGAACTTGTTATTGGTACCCCTGTATATGCACTATAGTTTATATATACATAGGTACACAAAGGGGTATGTCCAATCAATAAAATTCTCAAACACTCGCATGGGCCCCGACGAACTTGTTATTGGTACACACGTGATGTCTAGGGATGCTTTGTGGGTCAATAAGTGAATTCAAGTTCGAACATGATCCTTCTATGCGGATCAATAGGAGCCGACAGGGTTTGAATCATCAAATAAATATACGGTTGTTGCGACCGATATATTTGTTTTAATACATTCATATTAGGTCTTCAAAGGCCTATAATCAAGAGAATTCACTAACAAAGGCTCAAAGCCTACGAAACCTGATCCTCCTAAGCAGGCAAATAGGAGTGGACAGGGTTCGAACCATCGGATAAATAAGCGGTCACAAAGTCGACCGGAATATTTATTTTATACATTCACATTAGGCCTTCAAGGCCTTTAACAAAGAAAAATCATAAAAAAAAGGCATGAAGCCCGAGAAACCCGATCCTTTCTTGACAACAAAACAGGGTTGACAAGGTTAATCCACAAAATGGAAATATTTTCAAATGGAAATGACTTTAAAGTCACCCCGATAATGACCGTGTTGAACAAAGATTTCAACCGAAGGGGTTCACAAATATCTTCAGCCCACAAAATCCAAAAACACAATAGGATCTCCCAAAATCTCAAAACTTTATATGTTTTAAAATTGAAATCAAACTATCAAACACTCAAAAGTAAAATACATCCACCCTTCGCAACAACTTGCTTGGGTGGACAAATTAAAATTTGCTTTAGCTCACAAAGAGCTAATGCTTAGTCAAAAATATCACTATGATCCATTCTCAAACAGTCTCCTATCAATAAGGACGTTGTACGTGTCCTCTAAGTGGCGATTTTGCCGTCAAATGGCACAATAGGATAAACGGTTATGATCTAGGGTCCTCTGAACCGAGTAATTTTGCTGTCAAATGGCACCACAAAATATCAGTTATGGCTAGAGCCAATACATTCCTTAGTGGCATCAAATCCTTGAGATATGAATCGATATGATATGATTGATAGGGCACAAAGCCCTCTGTTAGCTAAGGTGGATTCAAATTTGTCCCTTTAGACAAATATCCATCCTAGGTCTATAAGGTCCCCTTGGACGAAACAACCCATGACTGCCGACAATGATCCTTCTGTCAGATTGGGTCGACTACCTTCTTTGATTAAGTAGACCAGGGACCACGATGACAAGGACGACGGAACCATGGGATCTTGATCGGGTCCATCATCCATTCCTCCATCATCCGCTTTAAGTGCAATATGGTGAAATTTTCAATTTTAAATATCAAACTTCCCAAATATTTCAACCCAAATTTCCAAACATTCAAACCCTTCAAATTTCCAAACCCATGCTGTTAATATATGCCAGATGCACGTACCTCTACGTATTTGATTGACGACTAGCCTTAATCAAAAGTTCTCACTTGTTACTGGGAGGGTTAATTAACTATAGGGGCTTGCGCCTATAGGAAACCATAACTCAGATCATAAAGTCCTCGCAAAATGAGGGCAAAATATCTAGGTAGCGTCTTATCTACAAACCCATCTGTCTTCCAAAATAGCACGAGATTCTACCTTTGTTCACGTGATTTCAATTATCGTTTGTCCCACGAATTCCTTACTTCTGCCGCTTCTTATTCATCCAGGTGATTATCCTCATCTTCATCCATACGTTGCCTATGAAATTAAGTGATCATGTGTGCTTTGTCGTCTCCTTCGATAGTCAACTCATATGATTCCTCTGAAGTCAAGGTTCACCATTAGGTAGCAATCTCCTTCTTCCTTTGATCGATCAATTTTGATCAACTTACTTTTTTTTTATATTTAGATTATAAGCTTAGGGAAAATGCACCTACTACAAGCAGATAATAAGCTTAGGGAAAAAGCTAAGTAGAAGAAATAAAGTCTGAGACTAAGAATGAAGGAAAATATCAATAGCGAAGATGTATTTTTCAATTTTATAACTTTTATTAGTAGCAACTTATATATACTTTAGTTAAACAGAGGCTTGATCGTCTCAATATACTTTACATGCAAAGTTATCAAAATTCCTCCATCAATCCTAATAATATATTCATAATATACCAAACAAATTTGAAGAATCTCAAAACATGAGCTTCAATAAAATGCCTAAGTATATAGTAATATTTTAGTTTATTTTATATGCTTATTATCCTATTTTATTTTTGTGACAAGTTCCAAAATGCTCGCGCTGCACCACGCCGTGCATTATGTACCATGGCTCCACATGGAACTCTACACCGTGGTGCGTCATTCACCTTTGACAAGTATGGATTACATTTATACTTTATTTTTTTATTTTTATAATTAAAAAATATATTTATTAGTATATTGTTTATCTTATTTTTATTTTTTATTTATAAAAATAAATCACACTGTTTTTAAAAACACTCAAAACAACTTTGAGCTATATTCAATATTTTTAAAAATAACAATCAACATCGGCCGCCATCAACAACGCATAAATCAACTTAATCGATATTCAATAAAAACAAAATTAGCATATTTGTAAGATCAAACATATTTTATTTCATGCCAATAAGGAATAAATAAAATAAAAAAAAAGTGATCCCAAATTATCTTTAAATAATTCTAAACATAGGTAATAGTACATAAGAAGGCCAATAAGTATCAGACTTAGTTTGTATTTTTGTCCTATTTTACCATGTTTAACTAAATTTCTATGAAAAATATAGTTAAAAAACACCATCTTATGAATACTTCTCTATGACTTCAACAGCATCCTAAGTTATAAAGCAACACATACTTTTATGATGAGTGAATATAATTATTTTATTTTATAAAATACAACAGAAAAATCATAATCAGTACAACAATACCAATCGAGCCGTTCATCTCTAATTACTTATAAAATCATTAGTTAAGTTTGAAGAGAAGCCCTAAATGGAAATAAATGAAGTCATAAAACCAACCACAAATACTACAGTAAAGATGCTCTATATATTAATAAGATTGGTATTGCCGAACTCTGCTCTCCCTCAACAAACCAAGATTTCTACAAATAGTTGTATGAGAAAACAAAGCCGAACCTGATTGAGTCAAGGAACAAACCGCCAAAGATCAACTGCTATGTCAACTTCTTTCTTCTTGTGAAACTTGTATAGCTGAGGGACATCAAACCTAAGCTACAAATATCAAGAAACAGAAAAAAAAAATATTAACTGAAAACACATAACATGTCCATGAGTTTTCACTAATCAATATTCAATCCTAAACATAACAAACATTAGAGCTCTATTTGGATACCCTGCTAGTCAGGAGAAAGGAATGGTAGATTGTGACTTCATCCTGAACTTGAAACCAGTCAAAATGTAAATTTAGGCTTCATTTGGGACGGCTTTTTTATTGTTTCTTGAAGCAGTTTTTTAGTACAAAATTTTAAATTTTTATACTGCTTCAATAAGCAGTAAAAAAGCCGTCCCAAACAAAGTCTTAAGTTGCCTATTTCATTTCATTTGTCCCAGCAGCCAAAGAAACTCCGATATTCCCCGTTTAATGTAATTCAAAATAACAAACGGTAGCACAATCCACTCAATTAGCTCAGTGAAAGAGAAATTTAATGTAATTCAACATGCAAATTTGTTAATATACCTCGCATAAGACCTCAGCACTGTTGGCACTAAAATCTCGCAATGCCACTCGCTTGATATGCTACATCAACAAAACCAAAATACAAAACAATTATGAGGTTAAAGCAAATAGAGAATATATATATATATATATATATATATATATATATATATATATATATATATATATATATATATATATATATATATATATATATATATATAACCAAATTAAATCAGAGTAACTACGAATATATCTCTTAATAGCAAGGAATGGAAATTATGAAGCTCAACCACATATAGCTTGGTAATGAAGAAAAAAAAAACAGCGCTTCCAGAACATGGATACTATATGTAGAAACATGTGAGTTTTTAGCTCTCTTTTATCTAAAAATAAAAAATCAATAAAGATTCTCTCTCTCTCTCTCTCTCTCTCTCTCTCTCAACAGACTGGATAGGAGCTTCTCTCTCCCTATCGCTCTAGAAATCATGGAACCAAGCATAATAAAAAAGAGATAAAAAATGAACAAGAGCCATTGCCATTGGAAGATCAAACTTTCAGCATATTCTGGTTCTATTTAAGATCCGGCCTAATAAATAATTGACTTTCTCTAACTCTCTCTAGATTTTAGATTAGTTTTTCTTTATAATCAATTTACAGAATATCTCATTATTCCTACAAAACCTAGACCTAATCAAGGTTGGTAGTATTCTTTATCCCTTTCTAAATTAATTCTGCTGCAATTTTAATTAGGGGGTTTTCATAAACCTTTATAATCCCTTAATCTTGGCCCTAAAAAAGAATTAATCCAACAGATCATTAAGTTCGAATCACTAGCATTCTAATGAAAAGGATTACTAACAGCCTTCCTCTCAATTCTTGATAAAATGATTATCCCAGCACCATTTTTTGCTCGTGGGGGAAGGTAGTTGTAATTCAGATGATAACTTGAGAAAATAGCAAGTGCTTGTTAATCTTAATGAACGGCTCAATATCAAGATGGATCCAAAGGTTTTGTGTTATCCACAAAAAGTAATAAAGACAACAAGCATAATAAGGAGGAAAAAAAGAAGAGCCAACAAGAAACTACAATAGTTGAAACTAAGCATGATGTGAGAGGATACAATCAAAAGCGAAGAGTAAAAAATTATGATGTTATATCTTTCAAAGAGAGAAGCAATGTCCTAAACAATCAAAAAGCGTAAGACCAAGTTTCTCTTCATTTCAGTCTTCTTTGTGAGTTGTATGCATTTCTTTGTATAGAGCATCAAGGCATTTAAAATGTACTAAACTAGAATGGTGGCAACATACCACGACGTGCTCAACCACACAATCAAGTTGACTAGAAAAAAATAAAAGCAAGAAGAGTACAACATTAACTCCAACTTGGATTGACAAAACCCTACTAACCAGTGATGCAAGGCCAATTGACAAATGGGTAGGCTACAAAAAATCTCTTTTTACGTCAATTACAACTGAGATTACCGTTGCAACACCATTCGATTCAACTCCAACTAAGTTGACTATAGATGGATCAACAACACAATATAGACCAACTACATCCCATTAGACCGTCACATTACCAACAACATTGACAATAACATCATATGGATAGACTTAAATTTGTGCTGGTCAACTACTTGAAATAGAACCAATGTAAAATCTCATGAGATGGCATTTCATTTGAAATAATACAGATTATATTATCCCCGTCTCTTTGATCTCTCTAAAGCATCACTTCATCTCTGTAAGGTGCCGAGCCTCTTCTCTCTTCACCCTTTCTCTATAAACCATGGATCAGTAAGATGAAAAAGGAATCAAGGAGCAATAGTAAGATCAGATCTTAATTAAAGAAGCTCAACATTAAATTCTACTAAAGATCTGTTCTAATTAATATTTTCTCTTGTTGGCTTAAAGATAATATTTTCTTTTTAACCTCTTTAGATATTATCTTATTATTCTCTTAAAAATAAAATTCAAGCTATGTTGCCCAAAATTATACAACATTTTCAAATTTATTCCACAGTAAGTTTTTTTGAGATTTCCATAAACCTTTTTTATCCTTTGATATATGCTTATTCTATTTGATCTTTAGATCAATGCATATGATTTGAGAAAAAGTTTAAAAGTGTCCTTCCTACTAATTCGAGATCCAAATATAAAAAATGATCAATATTTTGATAACAGCATAATTTTTCTCGTCCCTCATTCTATTACTCAATCTCATAACTTTATTAAAAGATCCGTAAGTTGGATATACATATAATTCTCACATTTCTAAACATCTCATTTAATCTTAAATATCAATATTAAAATATTTCTTATCTTATCATATGAAATTCTATCTTATATTGAAAATTTTATAACCATACAACTCAATATCACTTGTAGCTCCAACTCAATATCACTAGAAACTCCCAAGAACTTTAGCATTTTATTTGAAACTATAACTTTGCATTTATGAATGTCCTTTAAAGTTAGTTCCAACTTCATTTTTTCTATTAATATGTTCTATGCTTCGTAATATGATTCATATACTATTTCAATGATTTTTTTCTCCGGAGGTTTCATTTAATAAGTTCTATATTTAAATTGTAACATATCATCAGTACGATTATCACACCTAACTAGCCATAATTTGCATCAAATAATTAATTTATTGTGCCAATTTTAGTGGGTATTTTAGTGTATGCCTCGCCATATTAAATTTTGAGATGTCGGTAAACCCTCCCTTGGAATACTTTTGGCTCAAAAGCAAAAAAATGGTTGTTTCTATAGTTCTTCTACAAAATGCCTAATATAATTTTTTGTATGCATAATGTTGATTTTATTACATGTTAGATACACTCCTATATTCATGACCAAGAGAGTGAATCAATCGACTTTAAAATACTCAAACAAACAACAAAATAAGAAAAAGAGGCATAATAATCTGTAAGGTAGAAAACTCAAAAAAGAAAAATCACAGGAAGAACCCCAATAATGAAATTCTAACATAAATGTTATGAGATAAAAAATTTCCTCGCCTATAAATCATTACAGGAATAATAGCACAAAGTTGTAAGGAAATAGAATAGACTGATGAAAGGTCGTGATCAACTAGGATTATGATGGGTCCTATGACAAAAGAGTCAACAGTAGTAGTGGACCAGGCTGCAAGGAGGGGCGTTGTTTACTAATCAATGGAGAAGACCAGTTGAATTTCAACAAAGGAGAATAAATGGATGTCAACAAAGAAGGTTAGTTGGATGTTTTTAAAGTAGAAAAGCTTGGCATTAATGAGGGAGATTGATCAACATCAACAAATACAATCATATGTTAGTGAGGGAGCCCGATTAGATGTCAATAAAACACTGGATAAATGTTAGTGATTGGTAGTTGTGTTTTAGTAACAAGAGTTGGTCAAGTAAGGGAGACCAACAGAGAAAATATTGATTGCGCAAAGGAGGTTGGCTAGGAAGAAGTTAGCCAAGTATAGCGGTTGGTCATGTAAAAATCAAAGCAGAGGAGGCAAGTTAGTTCAACTGATTAAGAGTCGCAAGAAAGAGCTCTAGGAAGTCCATACCAGCAATTAGGAAAATGAGTGACAAGCTTTGGAAGATGAGTATTTCCTAAATTATAAGAGCTCCAACTTCAAAATATCAAGAGAACTGATCAAAGGGAAATAATTACAAGCTTGGCCAAGGGCTATTTAAGAATACCCAAATATCGTTGATATTTACCAGGCATGGATATTAACGAGTAACCACACCTCATCAAAATTCATGCAAAAAAGGATGAAGATGAAAATGCCCTTAAGACTTCCTAGTTAGACTGTGCGAGCATGGTCATGCCTAATATAAATCTTGTGCTGCATCCACAACCTTTATTCAATAATTGAAAGGCACAAGCTTCACTACAATGTCATGATACTTATAAAAATGATGATTTGGAGATTTATATAACGGATAAAAGGACAAAATTCAAAGAATCAATGCTTCATTGCTCAGATTCGTCAAAATAGACACAATTGCTCCTATACAAAATACATAACTCTTCCTTTTCTTGAGATAGATATTCTGAAATAAACAGCATATGTTCTATAACAACTTTAAAAACAACCAACAATTTTTCATTTACTACAAACAAATAAGGACATGCTAGTGACATATAATCATATACAGGTGCCCCTCATTGGCAATGTATTTGGCGGAACTGTTCATTTTTCCTCATATAATGTTTAATCATCAGTTATGCATTTAAAGGTTTACATTATTTACTTCAATGGCACCCAATCGAGATTACATACATCGGCATAGTAGCAGTAAGAATCAAACAACACCAACAAGTCATCCTCAAGTTTAGAGATCACATAACATTGTCAATTCAACAATGTTGAAGATCACATTGCAACAACATTATCTCTCGGAGGCCTGAACTTGGCCTACACTTGGCCTGCCTCTTCTTCTTAATTGGCTTAGGTCAATATTTAAATTTCATACACACACATAGGAGTCAACAGGAAATAATATCAAGAACAAGTATATAATGTATCAAATGACCGACTACCATCCAAGCACGATGATCATGAACTTATGCCAAATGGTGAGAAAATCAAAGAGGATTCACATCATTCAAACAGCAAAAAGCTATTAAAGGTGCTTAAAAGCTCTCCATATACATTAGGAATGAAGATCTAGAGTCCCGTGCTAGCCCATCAATTCACTGTAGAACTGCTTGCTCAGCTCCTAGAAAATCTTTTGTGAAGCTCTCCCATTCACACAACTAGCTCATTGGAATAGCAATCCCTCGGACTAGGGAGGATCAAGCTTAAATAGAACAAGCAAAAAAAGATATGGCAAGTTGTTTTGCCACTCAAACTTGCAGAAAGAATATGAAAGAAACTCTAGAACCTTGCCACATAGCCTTACTTGATGGGTTGCTTGTCTAACAACAAGAGGAAGTTTTATATTCTACCGGTTAGTAAGTGGGGCACACTGAAATTTTTCTACAAGGTCAAAAGAAAAAGAGAACAATCTGAACCAATTATTCTCCCATGCAAAGTTCTACTAAGCCCTTGGTAAATTCATCCCAAATGGCCAATCTAACCATTCAAAACTACACCTCAACTCCAAAAAAGGATTCAAATCCATTGGGACACCCCCTCTTGGACTACTGAGTCAGTTAGGAAGTGGATGCCATTTCAACAAAAACCAGATAACAACAATAACAAAATTAGGAAGAAGAACATACAAGAACAATTTTTATTGAAAGATCTATGAAAGAAATTACAAGATATAATTCGATCTTCAATTGTAGAGAAAGATCTGTCTCGCCCAAATTCCTAGCCGTCGGTTAGAGCCCACTTAACCTAAGCAAAGCTAATTCCAGCAAAATCAAGCATAATCTAAAATCATCCCATAGTTCGCCTTAAATAGGCTACCCTAATTCCCACCCAAATCAGCCCCATTTACATAAATAATTCCCTCTCATATTTGAATTCAAATTAGATCTATTTTCCTAATAAATTCCTTCCCAATTGTAATTAAAACCTTTCTAAACAATTCCCCCTTGATTCCTCCTTACATAATTAATATTAACTCCCCTCAACTTTCCCTAAATAATTCCCTCTCAGATTTGAAATTCAAATTAAATTTCTTTTCCTAATTAATTCTCTCCCAATTGTAATTAAAACTTTCTTAAACAATTCCCCCTTGATTCCTCCTTCATAATTAATTAACTCCTCTGCCTTCTCCTAAATAATTCGCTCTCAGATTTGAAATTCAAATTAGATTTCATTCCCTTATTAATTCCTTCCCAATTGTAATTAAAACTTTCCTAAACAATTCCTCCTCTCTCTTCTTGCTCGCTTCCCACCCTAGTGGGTTCCATCAGCTCAGCTGCCGGGCCATCACAATCACTCCATTAGGCCAATCAATTCATTACCAAATACTTGAGTACCCAATATCATTATCAATTACTCTATTGGATCATTCAATCGGACACCTAAATAGTTTGACAAGGTCCTTGATCTACTTGGCAAGGTGTCAAACTAAATAACTCAATAACCCAGTTCCCTTAGATTGAATCAATCCGAAAGAAATTTCCCACTACAGGTGTTCTAGGATGCTACAATATCAACCGTAGCCCAATTATTTGAGGTTGGAACCATGAATCTTTCTTCACCATCCAATCTGTTAGCTGCAGCATTTCAAGTTGTTATGGTTTGTACTGACTTCAGATCAAATGATACATATCAAAATTTTATAAGAATTTTATGCTCCTTGATTTGCTTCTTTTCTCCAGATGAAAATAACTTAGTTGAGTGTAAGTGCAAGATAAAGTAATCAAAATGTAAATAAATAGATAGCTTCCAACAATAGATCATCAATGGCTTTATAGGGTTACAGCTCACCTCTCTAGTGCTAGTCTTGTGCAAAGAATATACAGCTTGAGAGGCAACCTGATAACAATTGAAGAATCATCGAGTAGGAATAGCTCAGGACTATATTGGTAAGAGGCAAGGAGTACCTTAAAAGCGACTGAGAGGAATTCCATATCAGATCCTTTCTTCCGTGTCCCAAAGGGAGGATTCATAACAACTGTGTCAATCACTTGACCTATATAATAAATATTAGGTACCAAATACACACAATAATCAGTAAAACAATCAAAAATGCTACTTCCATTTCATCACTTCGGCCAAAATTACAGAATTTTTTATTTGTTTGAGTTTCTACAGGTGCAATCAGAGGTAGGCATCCCGAAGGAATAAGTGTAGTTTTATAAGAGAAATTCTCCTATAAATTACAGCTGCTTCCTATTAGAGTTTTAAATAATTTCAATAAAAAATAAAACCAGGTTTCCCGTCAATCACATAGGCCATCAAAGAGGTTACTTTTCCCTGCATACAACTAAAAAGACAGTATTTTTGGTCGATCATATATAAAATATGAAGGCCAAGTTCTGATTCGTTTTATGTTTCATTTTCAAGTGGATTTGAAAAAATTAAACCATGATTGGCGGGATTTAATTGCTATTCATTTTCTAAAAGAAATGGGTGTGTTTCTTTTAATTCAGGTAACAACCTCAAACGTGTTTTCACTTATTTTCAAATGAATGTTGCATTAAATCAATTCTAGATTTTCATTAAGCATTACAAGAACTTAATATCATCAATGAAAGTTATAATAATAATTTCGTAGAATATTTACTATGATTTTAAAATTAGACCAGCAGAAAAAAAAATTTAGAAGATAAATGATTTAGAATTACTTACACAAAAAATAAGTATATAATATACAATTTTAATGAGTGTGATATAAACAATCACTACGGGAAAACACGCGAATACCGTCGGATTTTCCGGCGGAAAATTCTGGACGGTAATAAACGGCGCAGTTACCGGCGGATTTGCTCGACGTAAAGTTTGCGTCAAAGTTTCCGGCGCAAAATACGCCGTAAATTCACCGACGCAGGTTCCGCCGGCAACCCCGACGGTATTGGGATGCCTCAACCATTTCCGTCGCATGTTACGGCGGAAATATTCCGGCGTATTGTACAGGCGGATATTGTGTCGGCGTATTTAAACTCAACGAAATATATCCGACGGATAAGACGTCGGAATTGATACCGACGTCACGAGTGTCATTACCGGCGAAACTTCCGCCGGTAAAAGCCCTATTTCGCGAACCCGAACCCCTCTGGCCGTCATTCGTTTCCTTCCATTCTCTCACTTCGACTGCTTCGCCCGTCGCCGTTCGTCGCTCGCCGTGGTTCGACGTCGCCGACGGTCACCGGACTTCGCCGAGCCTCCTTTCTAGTCGCGCGCCGCCGCCTCTCTCCCTAGTCGCGCGCCGCCGAGGAGATAACTGAAGGTTTGTTCTCAATTTTTTTTGCTATTTCGGTTGGATTAAGTCCATATTTTTTATGCTTTAGTCATGGTTGTTACCACTAGACATTTGCTAGAGGATGTACTTTGGTGCATGCTTTTTTGTTGGATAAAAAGAAATAGAAAAGGTAGCAAGAACAAACTTTTTCTCCAAATCTCTTAGGTAACAACGTCTCACATAAAAATCACATTTTAGGGTTCATAGAAGAGTAATTATACTTAGGGACTTTGTTTAGAAACATTAAATTATGGTTCTTAACTAAAGCTAGCTAGATCATACAGTAGATTAGTTCATTAGCAAGATAAAAAAAATCATCTTTATCCTATTAGACTAAACGATATAGATCATATAGTACGATTAGTTCATATATATGATTTCTTAAAAAATTATCTATTTGATTGCTCAATACAATATGAATAGTACATACAAGTGACCTGACTCCTTGCTCCTCTCACAACTCAATCCTCCCTACGCACTCATCAGCAACTCCTTGATTTATGGTTCAAATGTTCTCCCTGTTGAGGTTAATCTATCACCACCATTTATTTTGATGGGCCTATTTTCCTCTGTGGCTCCCACTTTTAGATATATACCTTGGTGCATGCTTTTTGTTGATGATATTGTTCTTGTTGATAAGACTAGAGAGGGAGTTGAAGGTAAAGTTGGATTATGGAGATCAACATTACTCCATATCTTTTTGCTTTAGTGGTTAGTAGACCTAGTGAGGGGATTGTGACTTTGAGCGATCAATTCATTAATAAGTGTAACACGTTTTAAATTTCTTGGATCTACTAATTAGATATATATATAAATCCATTAATTTTCTACTCTTATATATAGGTTATGGATATTAGAAATCAAAGAAGCTGGATGTATAACCGATTATCTCAAGGTCGGAAGACATTAACAGATGAATTCATCAATGGGGTGAACTTTTTCATTCAGCAAGCGAAACAGCTGCCCAGCTTTATGTTTGAAGGAAAGTTTCGATGTCCATGTTCTAAACACAAAAATCTAGTGCACCTAGAACCAGATGATGTAACTGTTGATCTGTATCGCAGAGGATTCATGCCACGGTATTGGTATTGGACTTCTCATGGTGAGTATGAGCCAAAATTTGATTATCAATGCGGTCCTTCTACAAGTAGTAATGTTGCTGAGGCTGAAAACATCCGTCCAAATCTTGAGGAATTAGTTCATGATGCAACTGGAATTCAAACTGAACAAAATACAGAAGAGTTATCGAATACGGAGGCACAAAACTTTTATGATTTATTGCATGCTGCCTAGCAACCAATCTGGAAAGGGTGCACGACTCACTCAGAATTATCTGTTGCTGTGAAGATGTTAAGCATCAAGACTGAATATAACGTTGCTCGTGAATGTTTTAATCAATTCATTGGGCTGCTTAAGGAAACCAATCCGACAGATAATTTAATTCCTACAGATCTATATCGGACAAAGAAGTTAATTTCCAAACTTGGTTTGACATACATAAAGATAGATTGTTGTATGAATGGATGCATGTTATACTTTAAAGAAGATATCGTAGAAATTGTATGCCGTCATTGCAATGCACCAAGATTTAAACCCAAATCTAGAAATAGAAGGAAGCAAAAGGATGTGCCTGTTAGTAGGATGTTCTACTTTCCAATAATTCCGAGACTACAACGGCTATATGCATCCATGAGATCTGCTGCACATATGAGATGGCATAATGATCACATTCCACAAGAAGGTGTTATCACACATCCATCTGAAGCAGAGGCTTGGAAGCACTTTGATCGTACACATCCCACATTCGCGGCAGAACCAAGAAATGTCAGATTAGGTTTATGTGCAGATGGTTTTACTCCATTCAGTCAGTCGGCTACACCGTACTATGTTGGCCTGTGATACGCACTCCTTACAATCTTCCTCCAGAGTTATGTATGACTACTCCTTATATGTTTCTATCACTTATAATTCCAGAGCCACATAATCCAAAATTGAAGATTGACGTATTCTTACAACCTCTGATTGATGATTTAAGTTTATTATGGGAAGAGGGAGTAAGTACATATGATATCTCCACCAAACAGAATTTTACACTAAGAGCAGCATTACTTTGGACAATTGGTGACTTTCCTGCATATGGTATGCTCTCAGGTTGGAACACTTCAGGCAAGTTAGCTTGTCCATATTGTATGGAAAATACAAAATCATTCACTTTAAAGTATGGTAGGAAGAACACTTGGTTCGATTGTCATCGAATATTTTTGCCTCAAAGTCATCCTTTCAGGCGAAATAAAGAAGCGTTTACTAAAAATAAAATGGTGATGTTTCAACCTCCTCCAAGATTCAGTAGTGAAGAAATTTTTGAAAGAGTAGAGTTCTTGCCCACCATAATGGAATCTCCAACATTAGCTGAGATCATATTGCCAGAATATGGTGTCAACCATAATTGGACCAAGAAAAGTATTTTTTGGTCGTTGTCATATTGGAGAACAAACTTGATTAGACATAACTTGGATGTTATGCATATAGAGAAAAATATTTTTGATAATATTTTCTATACAGTTATGGGCATCAAAGAGAAATCAAAAGATAATATAAAAGCAAGGATGGACTTAAAGGAGATTTGTAGAAGGAAAGCTTTGGAATTGAAGGATGGTGGAGCCGGAAAATTTCTCAAACCCAAAGCTCCATTCACATTAATTTTAGAGCAAAAACGAGCAATTTGTGAATGGGTGAAGACTCTACGAGTATCTGATGGATATTCTTCCAATCTAAGCCGGTGTGTTGACATAAGATCAGGGAGATTATTCGGATTGAAAAGTCATGATTGTCACATCTTCATGCAATGTCTACTATCAACTGCTTTTAGTTATCTTCCAGATCAGATTTTAAAGCCCCTGATCGAGCTAAGTGTCTTCTTCAAAGATTTATGTTCTTCTAAATTAAATGTTGAGAATTTGATTCTTATGGAGCAGCAAATTCCATTCATTTTATGTCAACTTGAGAAAATATTTCCTCCAAGCTTTTTTGACTCTATGGAGTATCTACCTGTTCATTTACCATAAGAGGCTATGGTTGGTGGACCCGTTCAGTATAGGTGGATGTATCCTTTTGAGAGATATTTAAATAAACTTAAGAAGACCGCTAAGAACAAATCACGACCTGAAGGCTCTATTTGTGAAGCATATTTAACATACGAGACAACTCAGTTTTGCTCGTATTATTTTGAAATAATATCTCAATCAGGTGAAAGTTTAACATCTCAAAATGTTGGTAAATCCTCTAATATATCTGTATTCAGCAGAATTGGGGAACCTTTAGGCGCTAGCACTGTGCGCTATTTGACCGATAAGGAGATGATAGTTATCACATTGTACATCTTGCTTAACTGTGATGAAGTGGAGCCATATCTCGAGTAAGTATGAGTTAAGTTGTTTATATTTTCTTTTAGACTTTGTTCTAAACTCAAGACAAAAAATTGTAGGAGGTTCATTGATGGTCTTAGTACATCAGAAGAAGGAGAAGTCCAGAAGATAGTGGAAAAAGAATTCACTGCTTGGTTTAAAAATACGGTATGTTTTGAATAATTATTCTTACTTAATGAGTTAATTATTTCAATTAATAACATCTTGTACATTTGAAGGTACACACTGAAGATAGTTCGCAGTATTCAAGGTTATCTGAGTTAGCTTGGGGACCAAATAGATTAGTAAAATGTTATCAAATATTTGAGGTCAATGGCTATAAATTACAGACAAAAATTGGTGTGAAGGAAGGAAGACAGAAAATTCAGGCGTATGTGTAAGAGGAAACACCCATACAGGGGATGATTCTGAATACTACGGGGTATTACAAGAAATATTAGAGGTTGAATATCCCGGTCAGAGGAACACTGTGTATCTCTTCAATTGTGAATGGTTTGATCCAGTACCAAATAGAGGCACGAAAGTTCATCCAATTTACGGTATAACAGAAGTAAAGCGGGCTAGGAGATATGCAAAGTTTGATCATTTCATCATTGCTAGTCAGGCAACTCAAATCTATTATGCTAACTATCCAAGCGGAATACGAGGCAAACAAGATTGGCTGGTAGTTATGAAGACAAAATACAAGGGGAGTGATTGAGAAAACCACCTCAATACCATCAGCACATCAAGAAGAGTTTATGTCTAATTTAAAAAATCTCCCAATCAATGTAGATGACCAAATCAGAATTAATGAGAGCGAGTTGCAGTTAGAGGAGGTAGATCAAACCATAGAGGAAAGTAATGATGAATCTGATAGTAATGGGAGTGTATCATCTTATGCAAGTGAATCAACAAATGATGAGTTAACAACATAAGATAACTTAAATTTTTTTTTAGCTACTGCACTGCATTTTATTTTACTTCCCTGCGTTTTACTTTACTGCATTTTTTTTAGCTACTGCACTATTTTTTTTTACTCCCCTGCATTTTACTTGACTGTATTTTTTTTAGCTACTGCAATGCGTTATTTTTTATTAAATTTTTGTTATAACTCATATTTCTAATATTTTTTTTATTTATGTGCAGATGGCTTCAGGTGAGGAGCCTAGTAGAGCATTGATAAAAAATATTTTTAACAGGCGCACTAAAAAGATCACTACAGCTGGACCACCTAGGCCAGTACGTACTGAGGGGACCACCTCGGCTCAGCCTGCTACACAGCCTCAGCCTGCTACATAGCCTCAGCCTACTACACAGCCTCTTTCTACTACACAGCCTCAGCCTGATACACAGCCTTACCCACTCATGGAAGCGGTAGCCCACAGTTTTACTCACCAGACCCCCGATTTCCTTCACCAGATCCTGGGCAGAGTACTCCTTTCTACCCATACTACACACCCCCACCGTATGCTGGTGCCCCTCCTACTTATCTATTTCCACCATATGCTCCACTATACTATCCCCCACCACCCCATCAGCCCGCTACAGTTGGTCCTTCGACAGCAGCTGGACCTTCGACAGCAGCTGGACCTTCGACAGCAGCGGGACCTTCGACAGCAGCGGGACCTTCGACAGCAGCTGCAGTAGAGCAGGATACAGATGGTAAAATGTTGATAGCACCTGAGGGTGACAGGTACGTACATTCTCTTTTATTTTTTTAAACTAACAAATATTTTATTTTATATTTTATATTTGTTTTATATAACTTTATTTATGTAGGTTCTACCCATCAAAACAACCGACACATAAAATACGGGACATCATACGGAGTAGGTTTGACGCTCCTTATGTTTCTTGGAAGAAAGCCCCGAAAGAAGTCCGGGAGATGTGGTTCAGAGAGTTTGAGGTATTTTTGAGTTTTAAAATTTATGTTAAATGATTTATTTTTCTTACTTAAGCTAATAATCTTATATATTATATATCATAAGTATTTGATTGCAGAAAGAGTTTTATTGGCTGCCCCAACACAATGACAGGATTAGAAAGAATTTTGAGAAGCGTGGGTCTACTCGAATGCGCGACATGTTCACAGATATTAGAAAGTCTGGGAAGCGACCATTGTGGATTGGAGAGGTTATATGGGCTGAGTTGAATGCAGCTTGGGGCAGCGAAGAGTACAGTAGGAAGAGGGATCAGAATCGACAGAACAGAGCTTCTGATGTTGGTGGGTTGGGAAGTTCACTTCATACAGGCGGCTCTGTTCCACATACTGAGCACAAGCGTCGTTTAGTAATGAATCTTAAATGTTTTTTAAAATTGTTCTTTAATCTATATTAATAAAATTCTCTTAATTCAAACAGAAATCGATGCTTGGTAGAGAACCAACTCCTGTTGAATTGCATAGTCGCACTCATAAGCGACTGGAGGATCAACAGTGGATTGATGAGAGATCAAGAAAAGCCTATGTAAGTATATTTTTATATATATTTAATATTTTTTAAGTTTTAGTTTAATTATATATATTTATATTATACTTTCACAGGAGGATTATACACGGCTTCGAGAGACTCATGCCGCATCAGGTGAGGGCTCTTCTGGCGGCTCTATGGAGTATTCTAAGTATCGCATCTGGTCGCAGGCCGTCGGAGGAATGCAGCATGGTAGAGTATATGGCTTAGGTGCGCAAGCTCAGGCATACGAGGGGATAACATCCTCAACTGCATCTAGTTTCGCATCCAGTTCGCATGAGTCCTTACAAGCTCAACAAATAAGTGCCCTTCAAGCTGAGCTAGAACAAGTAAGGAAATCACAAGCTGATTGGCAGGCTCAGCTGCAAGCACAGGTTCAAGCTCAGCTGCAAGCACAGGTTCAAACAAGTATTCAGCAACACAATCAGTTGTTGAATGAAATGCGCAAGATGAGGGAGCAGCTGAGTGGAAAAGATGTAACTCCACCTGAGGAGGAGTCCACGGAGTCAGAGTAGTTTAATTTAGTTTATATGAACTTGTTTATTTCTGTGAACATGTTTTATTGAACAGTTTCTTTTAATGTGATGTGTTTAGCTGATTGTTAGTACTGAACTGTTTCTTTTAATGTTATAAACTGTTGTGAAACTGTGATGAAATTGTTGACATGTTGTAATGTTACAATTGAATTGTTGTGGAATTGTTATTTGTATTGATTTGCAGGTGTGGAAATTTGATTGTTGGCTGGGAAGGAAATTTTTTTTTGTCAATGCTACAGGTTTCCGGCAGAATTTGCGCCGGACGTTCGCCGGAAACGACGATACAACGAATTGTATCGTATGTACCGTCGCCTTTGTTCTGACGGAACCTACCGGCGTCATTACCGGCGCCAAGTCCGCCGGTAATTATTGGCGTATACTTTGCGCCGCAAGCGAGTTCGTGGGTTTCCTACAGGCACTTTGCATCGTTATATCCGCCGGTAATGGCCGGCGCATCATGCGACGCTAATTACCGGCGGATATGGCGCCGGAATTAAGACGTTTTTCAACGTCGAAAATGATCCGTGTTTTCGCCGGTGGTTCGCCGGAAACTGCGCCGGAGAAATTTCCGACGCAAAATTGGCGCCGGAAATAATTTATCGATGCGGCCAAAACCGGCGTATGAATTTCTGTCGCAACATGCGTCAGAAATGTATATTTCCGGCGAAATATCTATGTTATCCGGTGGATTTCGTCCGCCGGTAATATGAGGTTTTCCTGTAGTGAATTATCAATCGATATGATTAAAAGATAAGTGGATAGTTGGCATCAAACATGTTAACATCTAATATCATTTTATGTTTGGGTCTCACTAATTGAACTTAGTCTTAAAGCTAGATTAAGATAGCCATGCTTAATATATGTCATTTGAACTTGACTATTCTAGTTACGGTAAATGACCTAAACCCGGCGACCCAATCAGAACCCACCTCAAAAATTCCAAATTTAGGTTGACCCGATTAGTTTTCAAGATTGGTTCAAGTTGAAAATATTGACCCGATTAATTTTTCAAATTTGATTTGTGTTGACCCAAAAATTCATAATTCACACAAAACTGATCTCATATTATCTTTCAAGTTCAAGTCAAGCGAGTTAGGTTTGGATTAAAGAAAGCCATTTTCGAGTTAAATGGGTCATTTTTTGGCTAATCATTCATATTGATCTAAAATAATTGCATCATTTATATAATAAATGGGTCAAGTTTGGGTAACTCAGATTTTGTCAACATTTTGACTCGTATGACAAACGGGGTCAAAATCAAGCCAAGCATATTTAGGTCAGGTCATACCCATACCCAAACCCAACTAGCCAACTCGAATTGACACCACTCATTCTAATACTCTTGCTTAATCGCCTAGCCCATTTCAAGAGATGACTCAAATTATTTATCCTTATCAATTTCAACTTTTTAACCCAATCATAGGCTCAACCCTAGCTTATCTAGAAAATCTACTCCAGCCATTAGCCTAAGTTGATTAGGACTAAACCCTAGGATGACTATAGGATCTCAATGGATTTAGCCTGAAGATGATTCAAATTATTTATCCTTATCAATTTCAATTCTTTAACTCAATCATAGGTTCAATCCTTGCTTAAGTTGATTAGGACTTGACCCTGGGATGACTAAAGGATCCCAATGAATTTAGCAAAGTCCATAGAAGGAGATCCTTGGTCATTCAACTCTCAATTTCGAATTCATGTACATGTACATGCATTGTAATTAACCATTATTGGATCTTTCAATCATGAACTAAGTCATAGACTTGACAAAAAGTCAACCTAGCCCAATATTCCCTAAATTATAGATTCAATTAGTGATTTTTAACCAAATGATCTAATCAATTACCTAAGCCATTTCTAAAGGATCCTAATCATCAATGGATAGATGAATTTGGCCCAAGTAAATGTTGGACTAGGCAGTCATTGTGAACCATCGTTAGCCAAATTAAACTCCTTAGATCATTTTGATATTAAAAATTGCATCACCAAGATGTTGGACATCACCATCAAGATGTTTGAAATCATCATAAAGATATCCAACATGATTATTAGGTATCTAGCTAACATAATCAACAATATGTCCACCATTATCATTGAGAAGTTTAGCATTATAGCTAAGGTGTTTGAGGTCGACGTCAAAGTGGTTGATATATTTTTCAAGGTAGTTAAGCTTATTGATGAGGTGGTCGAAAATATTGTTAAAGTTATTGGGAAGTAACTTCATGAAACAGTCTGCACCATTGCATCTGAATTGTTGAGACTGTCCAAATGAGTCTAACCATATTGTCTTGAAATGACAAATCAAATTCATAAATCTTGACTCCTAGCTTTTTAAGAAGTAACTTTCTTATTTTTTGTTGAAATTGCATGATTATCATATCAATGGAAAGCTAAAAAAATTATTTATAACTTCTATGTCTTCCATAACATAAATCTTAGTTTTTGCGAGAATCTCAAAACAAATGTCCCAAAAACTTGACCCTACTTCGCTATTTTAGGGAAAATTTACTTGGTTCTCATTGAACTCATAGGATTTTGATACAGCTAGAAAACCAACGAAACCATCTGCAAGTTTGTATTTCCATTTTGAGCCAAATATTGAATTTGAATTTGTATTTTGTAATAGGCTCGATCTATCCAAAATGACTCAACATAAGCACCTTATGTGGCTGCCTTAGATTTCATACTAATCCACAACATCAACATTATGCTAAACATAGCCATTAAGCATAACTAGGATTAATTAATCTAAATTAAATACTAATCTAAATTAAATACTAATCTAAATAATTAAGTCAATCAAATGCATGGGACTATTATTCACCTATAATCAATTGGAAAAATATATCACAATTATCCAGTTGTTAAAGCCCAATTTCTCCGGTAGTTAACTAAGCTAACACAATACTTTAACCTATAATTTAAGTTTGGGTTCATTGTTATTAAGCAAGGGGTGGGCATTTCCTCTAAAATTTAATTCCAACAGTTTTTTATGATGCAAACAATCCTTTGGAGCTCTCCTCTTCCTCTCAAACCTTCTAGTTTGGGTTCATTATGATTAAGCAATAGGGTGGAGATTTCCTCTAAAATACAATTCCAATAATCTCTCTATGCTTCAAACAATCATTTGGAGCTCTCCTCTTCCTCTTCAACCTTTTAGTTGAAAAGGTTGAAAATGGAGAAGAGAAATCTCAAGTTTACGAAGTGAGTTTATGAAGTCTCTAAAACAAGTGAGAGCACCTCAAGAAATTTTTGAGGGTTCTTAACCATAAGCTTTTCTAAAGGTGAGGTATTGATTTCATCCAACCCCTTAAGTTACAAAAATGAGAAATCAAAATCCTAAGATTTATAATATATTCTAGTATTGCGTACTAACTACTAAGAGTCTACGAATTATTAATTTATTTGAAATAACTTGTAGAGCTCAAATTTTTGATCAATTTAGTTTTTTTAATCACCTTATTTTGATCTTTTGTTAGAAAATTATGATCCTTTGAAGCTAACATGTCAAGGATGATTTGTTTCATTCTGGTTCCCTAGTTCTGGATTAACTAGAGCTTAGAGATGAAAATAGTGTCGTCCATTCCTTTTAAAGAGAAACCAACCGTTCAAATCTGTTCGGTTGATTAAATTAGAGATTTTCTTATAAGTTTTTTTCTAAGAATTATCAATAAATCCAAATTTAATGAAATTTATTCAAAAATCTATCACAAAATAGCTTTTGGGAAAGTATTTATATCTAAAAGTATCAAATATTATATTCTCAAAAATATAAATACTTTCTGATTTAATTAGTTTAAAATACTTGGGATATTGTAAAATTTTTAAACTTTTTTTAGTACGTTCTAAGTATCAAATCAAGCCTTAAAGATTTAGTTTGAATTAATATGCACTAGTTCAATCGGAATTTTCTTTCGTGGAGTTCACTGTTTTTATTTTAGTTAACTTGCATATAGATTTCATTTAACCTTGAGAAATTTATGGAATTTTATGTTCATGCTTCTGAACACTCAGAATTTTCTTCAGATTTTTTAGAGTGATTTCCTATAATTGGAAATTGAAATTAGTATTAGAGAATGACAATTCCAAGCTAATGTAAGCAGGCCATTATTACCTTCTAGAGTATTTGCAGACAGCAGCACTCCCAAATAAATATATAGATGAGTTTAAATTTTATCTCTTCCTATGAATATTTGCCTTGATTCATTTTGATCCTTATGGGAATGTGATATTTTTTTTTGTTATATGTCCTATATCACAGCTGCAATATGAAGCTTTGTTGTTCTAACATTATGAAAGAATAGAAAATGTTGTTTAGTTCTGAGGAAGATTGCAGTTCAATTATATAGAATAAGAGCCGAAAAAAAAATGTTGATAGGAAAATATGTTTTGATAACACTTGTCGGTTCACCAGTATGTCTGATTTAACTCTCCATCGCTCAACAGCTATCGTCTTTCAACGAGTTCAAGTCTGATTGCAATGCAATTTTGTAGTTATAGCTGTGAAGCTGATTTAGTGTGCAAGTCTAAAGTTGTTCCTATGGAGATCATTTTTGTATTAGTTAGTGTACTTTAACTCATTTGAGGTAAACGATTACCATTAGTAATTTTGACTTTCCTACTCATTTACTATTTATGTTATGTTTTATTGTTAACATGCACTTCGATGAACCTAACTAGGATCAGACTTGCCAATTTAAACCAAGTATTGCATTGTTGTTAAGAGTAGAAATAAGAGATAGATGGCAAAGTAAGCAAATATGGATGGCCTTGCGGGCTAACACTGAATATTTCGATTACTTTATAATCATACTAAAGTTCTGTGTAAGCATTAGCAGCTCGCCACACCAAGCTTTGGAGCTTACGACCGTCATGACAATATAAATACTTCAAGTTCTTTCATAAATGATGTAGCCACATTCTATACTCTGCATCTGAAAATACATTCTTGATTGCCTCAAGCCTTTCTCCACATCAGATGCAAAGCTATGGGATATAACTCAAAACTAATTATTTCAACTAAACTTTCAAATACCATTGCGACATTTTCTTTGATTCAATTTTTCGTGCACGATAATTCAAATTAAATTTTTCATGGTCTTTATTTGATGCCTAGAACATGCTCAAGAAGTTTTAAAAAATTTCAAATACTCCAAATACTTAAACTAATTAAACAAAAAATTATTTACTTTTTTTTAAATATTAAATATTTTTTTATGAAAATATTTTTCCCAAAAAGCTCATGTCAAGATATATTTTTGGTTCATTAAATCTGGATTTCTAAATTATTTTGCAATAAAGTTCCAAGAAAATGCCTACATTAATCAGCTAAAGCAAATACGGATTGTTAGTTCCTATTTAAGAGGAATGACAGGACCAGATTTCATCTTTAAGCTCCAGCAAACCCAGAGCCACGGCACAAAAATAAAGCAGGTCATCATAACCTATTAACATAAAAAGCCATAACTTTCTGACCAAAGCTCAAAATCAAATGATTCTAAAAGTAAAATCAATATCTATTTTTCAAGTTCTAAAAGAGGTCTAAGGAAATCAACAAGCCATGAACTCTAATTTATCCAAAACCGAAATATGATAAAAAGCTTAGAGTTTCAATTTCTCACATTTATAGCCCATGAGGCTAGACAAAATCAATCCTTCACATTAAGAGAAGCTCAATGTGATAAAGCCTCCTCCATATTTACTTAAGATGCTTCAATTTGCTCTAAAGACAAAGCTAACTTCAAGAACTTGAACTTTCTCACTTCAAGAACTTGAACTTTCTCACCTCCACACTCAACTAAAAGACTTGGGAAGAAAAGGAGAGCTCCAAAGGATTACTTAGAGCTTAAAGGAGCTATTGAAATTGAATAATAAAGAAATTGTCCACCCCTATACATAATAATTATTAACCCAAACTTAAATTATGAGTTAGCGTATTGTGTTAACTTGGTTAATTATTTAAGGGTTTGTGCTTCAGCAAGTGGATAATTGTGATCAATTCACTCAGTTAATTATACGTAAAGGACAATCGTATGCATTGGAATGACTTAATATCTTTTAGGCTAATCCTTAATTCTAGATTAATTAACTCTAAGCTAAGCTTCATTACTTGGATTTAGCTTAACGTTACTATTACAAATTAGTCAAGATCTAAAGTGGCCACTTTTGGTGTTCGAGTTGAGCCATTTAACGTAAATTGAGTCAATTTCAACTCAATATTTGTGTCAACTGACAATTTACACAAAGAATTACAATTTATGGAATCAGAATTGGTCAAAATAAAAAATACTTAATTTGTGAAGGATTTTGTTAGCTTTTCAATGATACCAAAATCATATAATTACAACATGAAATTAGGGCTGCAAACGACCCGAGCCGAGCAGAGTATGTGAGTGTTCATGTTTGAGTTCATTTATTATCAGCTTGTTCAAGTTTGGTTCGTATTTGATTCGAGCTTTATTGTTTGTGTTCATGTTTGGCTCATTTAGATTAATTAGTATTCAAGTTGGGTTCATGTTCGATTCGTTTAGTGCTTATCGAGCTTTAAACAAACAAGCATTCACGAGCTATAAACGAGCTCTACTTTTAGATGTTTATTAACTTAATAAATGAGATTTATCGAGCCTCCTAACAAACAATTACATTGAGCATATTCGTGAAAATATTTAGAGAATTTTTTTTTAAACTATCAAACAAGCACGTTCATGAACATATCTAATGAGTATTCTTCAGCTATTAAATGAGCAAGTTCATAAACATATATAACTAGTTTTTTCGAGCTACCAAATTAACTTGTTCACGAACAAGTGTGACGCCGGAGCTTAGCCGCTTATTCATAATAACTTCAGGCTAGTTTTATTTCATTTTGTAGCGTATATGGCTTCATAGGATTAGTGCTCTTTTGTTTTGAGTGTAGCCTATTATGGGCAACATTTGTCTATAAATAGATAGTCTTTACTTGTAATAGAGACTAGATTTGGAGATTAAAAAAATTAGAGTTTTACTCTATTCTAAATTCCTGTATCCTAAGATTTGATTCTTAGGAGGTGGATTTTCATCCAAGAAGTTCTTGGAGTGGTGTCCGGCGACCACCACCGGATCGTCGACGTGGATTAGTTGAGCCTCCTCCGATCCGACGTCATTTGGTATCAAAGCCAATAGGCTCTTCTTGCTCTGTATCCTGAGAATTCCTCATGTGGTGAAGAGAAGAACCAGAAATGCTCTGAAGGCCGATCCAGTAGTCGCCAAGCATCCAAGTGGAGTGACGTCATCTGGTCTCCTGGAGTTCTCAAGTGGCGGTTACCTGTTGATCTTTCCATTCTGCTTCTTTTTCTTTGTTTCTTTCTGCTGCTCTCCCTGTTAAAGAAATGAAAGTCATTCCTCCCAAAAACATAAAAATCTAAGCATTTGAAACCTGTTGCCAAACATGTTTCCGCACAAGTCCTACCCTACCACATATCCCGTGCACAATCGTTGCTTAGTCTGACCAATCTGCTATCTCCGTGTCCAGTGCCATTCCGCAATCAACTGTGCTGCTGACCCTACAGTGTAGGATCAAGACGCCTGCTACCAATTTGTTTTTCCAACCTGCTGAGGGTTGCAAGGCAACTATTTTTAACAAAAAGATTTAAAAGGTTGATTGATTCTTGAATCTTTTTGCCAACAAATGCATTATAGAAATTGTGGCCATTGAGGTGTGTGATTCCGAGGTAAGGGATGCTATCTTGGGGTCCTCCTAGGAGGAAACGCATGTTGTCTTGAAGCTAGAGCAGGCGACCAGCTGCTTTGATCTTGAAACCAACTCTGGGCTTGCGTAATCAAGATTTTCTACGTGAAGGGGATTTTGTTATCTACCTCGACTTATTTAGGTGAAGTCAGGTTGCTTCTATGGCTTTCTAGTCGCAAGAAATCCCCTTCGACATTTTTCTTCTAGCCATCCGTTGGTTGTGCAGCTGTAGCTTAAAGGCCCAGAAGAGACAAGAATTCTTTCCTTGCTTCTTGAATCTTCGTCACTGGCGTCAGATTGAGCCTAATACCACCCGAAATTTTGAGAAAGTTATATTGTGCACTTTGTAACGGAAGAAATGACTAGGAAGAAACAAGAACCAACAGAATTTCTCCACTCATACTTATTTTATCCATCCAAAGAAAAAACAGAGCAATATGCCGCATAGCTGGAATTTAAAAAGATCAGTGCAAGGAGTGGTGATTGAAGAACTACAAGGAGAAATACAACATATTCGACAAAAATTAACAAGACTTGAGCTGAGACAAGTAGATGAATGCCAAGAAAAGGAAGAAGACATTCATCCTTTTTCTCAAGATCTTTCGAGTCAGGGAGAGGGCATCTGAGATGATCAGGTCTCTTCCACCTATGAAGACGTGTTTGAAGGGCCACCTCGTCAGACTTCCACCTCACTCTCGATCGAGTTCAGCTTCGAAAGACATGAAGATCCGTTGTCGAATTTGTCGTCTTTGCCTCTCTATGTAGAACCAGTGTATGGCGTGTATGATGACGACATGGTCGGCGAAGTTCTTGATATTGATCAGCACACATATGATGATGATGAGGGCAAAATGGATGGCCAGACGGAGCCAAATGTCCAACCAGAATTATTCATTCACAATAATCCGAACAAGACAACAATTACACTCGCTATCATTGATAAAAAAAATTACATGTGAAGATCTCCTTAATGGTTTGGATCATGAAGCTCTTATCTTCTCCTCTAGATGGCTGAAAGAAACACCTTTGATCTTAGATGCTTTCACAATCACAAGTATTCCATCTGCTTATGCTACTCTTGAGATATTGAAGATTGGTAGGCAAATCGATATTGGATGGGTCTATCCAGAATCGTTTAGCCAACCAAAATCACCTCCTTATGGCGGCCAACCGGACATCTTCCTATGAGCCTGAAGTTCCTCCTACCCCAGTAGTATGACGTCGGAGTTGAGCCGCTTATTCATGATAACTTCAGGCTAGTTTTATTTCATTTGGTAGCGTATATGGCTACATAGAATTAGTGCTCTTTTGTTTTGAGTGTAGCCTATTATGGGCAACATTTGTCTATAAATAGGTAGTCTTTACTTATAATAGAGACTAGATTTGGAGATTAATATAATAAGAGTTTTACTCTATTCTGAATTCCTGTATCCTAAGATTTGATTCTTAGGAGGTGGATCCTTCATCCAAGAAGTTCTTGGAGTGGTGTCCGGCGACTGCCACCGGATCGTCGACATGGATTCGTCGAGCCCCCTCCGATCTGGTGTCAAAGTGATCTATGATTCATCTTATATTTGTGCATGAACATTTTAAACAAACAATCTAACAAACATGGACAAATGTGAAATGTTTCTTGTTCATGAAGAAATTCATTATATTGAAGGTATAAAACAACAACAACAACAACAACAAGCCTTTATCCCACTACGTGGGGTCGGCTACATGAATCATTTTTCTCCATTGTGTCCTATTATATTGAAGGTATAAAATAAAACAAAATTAAATTTATAATAAAAGCACTTGAATATGTAAAATGAAAATAAGATTAATCTATATGAATATACTTTCAAATGAAGCTTACCTATTGCATTTCTCCCAATTTGGTATTACAGTTGAAAGATTATCTTCGGTGTTCATAGAAAAACTTCAATAGTTCTGCTGGAACTACAAAAACATATAAGATGCATTATCAGCTGTTATGATTGCAACTTTATTCTCAATAACTCAATCCTTCAGACATTTGTATAATGCATCATGAATTTTAGTTGCCTTGTGAGGTGGAGGTATGTCGATAAAGTTAAGCACTCTTTTTTAAAGTTTACAATCACTATAAACAAAATGTCATGTTAACACCATATAATGGATATCTTGATCGGACCAATGTTTAAAATTGCGTATTCGGGTATTGAGGCGTTTTTCATTCGTGAGGCGAGGCGTAAGCCTCAAGGCGTTTTGAGGCGTAAGCCTCAAAATCAAAGGATTGTGTAAACATAAAATGATAAAATTTTTATATACTAATGAGTGAATAATATTAAACATAAAAAAGTATAAGATATGAAGTGAAATCAAAATATCCCAATAATAAGACAACATGAAATATAGTTCAACTCAAAATTTTATCTTTCCCAAATCCCAGTATTCTTTTCATTAACATATAATTCCAATTTCCAAAATAAATATTAAATAGCAATGACATATCGCATAAGAACTCATAAGTCATAAGCACTGTCATTACTAAGGGGTTCTTCATTTGAATCATCATTATGATGAACTGCTCTCTCCCCTTCCTCCTCTCCTGTAGAGTCCAATATCGGGCATTTACTTCAAGATTTATGTAAGTTTTAATATATATAGTGTGAGGCGTAAGCCTCATGCCAGTGAGGCGAGGCAGGCCTCAACCAAGTTAAGGCGCAAGCCTCATAAAAAAACTCGAGGCGTAAGCATCGAGGCGTTTTTTACTGGAATTGCGCAAAGGCAAGCCTCATATTGCGCAATTTTAAACCATGGATCGGACTTCCATAAATCAGTAGTTATGTTAACTCTATTTATTGAATCTAATAAGTTACTCAATCTTTTTTTCCAATTTCATAACTTGAAACACAATCACCCCTCAATTGGTTCATGAAATCTTCTCATAATACAGGCTTGCAACTTTCATGACAATGTTGAACATCTCATACTCCACAAAATTAAATGATAACTCATGCACCATTATCATATGAGAAATCAGCTCCCGAATCCAAGCATGGTCATATTTCCAATTAGCGATATTAACACTAATTCCAAGTTCAAACATACTATTTATCAAAGGTGGCTGCCAAAAAACATTAAGTTGTCCTTTAAACTCCATAACTCTTTTACTACAAATAAGTAAGTGCCGTTTGTATTGCGTAGTTGCACCACCTTTGCTTTTATTAAGTTTAATCAGTTACATTAAACCTTCTCAGTACCATCACCAAGTTATAGGATTGTAAATTCCTGCCTCACTGATGAGGTTTTTTTTCTTGCTTTCTTAGAAAAAGAATTTTCTTATTGGCCATGTTCTGTTACAACTATTGGACTTAAAGATGACCTAGCACTAATTTGGACATCATGCACTATCAACAATAATTGAGGTATAGAATTTAGATGTTGTTGTGGTGAATTTTGTGACATACCTTTACAAGAGGAGTCAACAATTACATTAAACAGGAATCCTCTTCGAACTAAATTGAAATAAATGCTACACTACCCAAACTAATCATCACAAAACAAGCATCTAAATTTTATCACAAAGCTATGTTGCTGAAATATTTTCACAAAACAAGAATTTGAAATAAACGCTCACAAATATTATCACAATTCAGTTGATGTTATGATGCTTGCTCACAAAGCCCTTTCTAAGGAGAGGAGAAGCCTTCTAATGTAAAGAAGCAAAGGAATGCGAGAAAGAAGATAAAAGAACTAATGGAAGTAATATTTGAAGCTGGTATAACTTATTGTCGATGATGGTCAAGCAAATGCAAACCTGAGCGATGACGAGGAGAACTATGACGGAAGAAACGAAGAGGAAAGAAAACCCAAGAGTTGAGTAGAACGAAGACGAAAGAAACCCAGAAGTCGGGGCTTGAGCGTTGTCGGGGAGAACTTGAGTGATGTCGTGGTCTTGCAAATGCGAACTTGAGCTGTCAGGGAGAACGAATAGGAAAGAAAACCCAAGAGCCAGGGCTTGAGCTGGGAGAAAGAGCAGAAAGTTCGGCCTTCCTCCTTCGGCTTCGGCATCTGGGGAGAAAAATCAAAGCAAAATGGCGAGGGAAAAATGATGAGGGAAAGGTTTGGCATTTGCCGAGCTGCTTTTGTCTTTCCAATTCAGTAAGATTTAATTTTTTTGGGAAAAATGGGGCAAAGCTTGTATATTAATCACCAAAGGTTACAATAAGCAAAAATTACAAGTATAGAAAAAACTATACCAGCTGAACCCATAAAACATAAAAGAAGCAAGAAAAAAGGAAAAAATTCCTAAGGACTCAGGAAGAAAGACTACATCTCAGGCGTCAAAGCCATAATCATAATCGAAAATAAACCACGGAAGCCACAGAGACACCGGTTGCCCAAGCAGCAGGGCCTTCACAATGCCCAAAAACGTAATCTTGGTTGCCATAAGACCCTCCAAGGAGACGTTAGAGATGTAGACCTTGCACATCATAGTCCCAAAAAACTGCCACGTCAAAAATCCAGCAAAGAAGAAGCTGGACAGAATTCCCCAAAAAATTTTAACCAGCGATAAGAAGCGAGCAGCATCACAGCAGTAAGTCATCAAAATCCCAGAAACCACAGAAATAAACTTCAAGATGTCGTCCTCAACAAAAGTTGTAATCCCAGCAAGAGACCACCACCAGCCATAAAACCAAAACTCTGTATCAGCTCAGAATTTCAAAAAATAGAGGTTTAATACGCTCAAAGTGTTTCCAATTCCAAACTTTAGCCCTGATAGCATAAATGATAACATTTCTTAATTCAGTGGAACTACTCCAATCACCAGCAAACCTCTTATTATTCCTTTCCCGCCATAAATGGTAAACCAAAGCAGCCAAAGAGAAGTAGCAGAAATTACGCTCAATTTTGCCATGACACCTCAAATTCCCCAAGTAATCATAAGCTTGTAAAAGGTTTGGTCTAAGATAAAATGTAGCCATATATGGGAATAAAGCAATAAGAATAGAAAAGGAGAAATCACATTCAAATAAAATATGAGAATGCGTTTCGAAATGGCCAAATCAAAAAGAATAGCCAGGGTTCACCGGAATTCCCTTCAAAATAAGATTATCGCAGTCTTTAATTTTCCTAACATAGCCATCCAGGCATAGCTAGCATATCGAAGAGCATAACTTTTGTGCCAAATGAACTTACTCCAAGCCACATCCTCCAAATCACAGTGCAAAAGAGTCTTAAAATTCCTGGACGAAGGATTAGACGAGCCCTCTCAGCAAAGAACTGGTTGCTCCTCCACAATAACAGTATTCAAAATAACAGTGTTAACATTAACAGGAACACAATCAGGGATGGTCCAATGATTTTGCCGAATGAAATCTTTAACCCGCATATGAGCAAACAAAGGAGAATAATACATATCAGCCACAGGTTTTTTATCACACCAAGGGTCCCATAAGAAAGAAAGATTGCAATTCCGGTGAACATAAAAAGAAACATAAGAGGTGATGTTAGTGGCTGTTCGACAGAAAAGTTTCCAAAATTTGGATGCTGAGGTAGGAGGCAACTTCCAAATGGAGTCATAATTTTCTCTATACCAGGTGCCACTCAAGGTAATCTCATTATACATTCTAAAAATAAAGGAGCATGCCATATTATGATACATAGCATCAAAAGAAGGCAAACCTAGACCGCCTTTAATTTTAGGAAGAGTAACAGAATTCCAAGCAATCATATGCAATTTTTTCTCCATAATGTTACCAAAAAAGAGGAACTTAAAACACATATGATTGATCAATTTGCAACAAGCTTTAGATATTATAGCCCCACGAATCCAATATGCAATAGTATTGGCTATAATGAATTTCAAGTATTGTACTCTTCCTGCAAAAGAGAGAAACTTAACTTTCCAACCCACAAGTAGAGTAGAAGGCCTACTCAGTAGGGGTTGGAAGTGAGAAAAATTGAGTATGCAAGAAGAGATGGGAAGGCCCAAGTAGGTAATAGAATTCTCCATACAAGTAATTCCAAGGCAATTAGAGATCTGTTGGGCCAAAGGAAAATCTTTAGGGAAAATAATCGAGCTCTTAGCTGGGTTGATGATGAGACCCGAAGCAGCCCCAAAACAGTGAAGAGCATCTTTCAAGTTATAAGCATTTTCCACATTGGCTAAACCAAAAACCAATAAATCATCAGCATACATGAGATGACTGCAACTGAAATTTTTTTTGTTTTAAACCCAAGAAAGGTTTATGTTCTTTAGAATTCAGACAATGAGAAAGAGCATCCATAGTAATGCAAAAAAGCAAAGGAGACAATGGGCAGCCTTGTCTTAACCCGGAGGTAGAATTAAAAAAAAAACTTCCAAGACACCATTCAGGTTAATAGAGAAATGCACATCAGTGATACACCCGTGAATCCACTTAATAAAGGAATCTGGAAATCCTTTCTGCTCAGCAGAAAAGAACGATAAACAGAATCAAAAGCTTTCTTGATGTCTAATTTAGCACAGAACTTGTTCTTCCCCTTATTAAAATCTCTTAAGATTTCAGAAGCAAGGATGATGTTATCAATAGAACATCTCTTAGTAATAAACCCCGACTGGCTCTCATGAATGATGAAGGGAAGAATGGACTTCAACCTATTAGCAATAATTTTGGCTACAATTTTATAGAATGCATTGCATAAGGATATAGGTCTATAATCCGAAATACAGTTGGAGTGAGAACCCTTAGGAATGAGAGTAATGGCAATGGCATTAGCCCCTCTAGGCATCCTTCCAGTGGCAAAAAAATGTTTGACCGCATTGCAAAGATGAAACCCGACAATATGCCAAGCCTTTTGATAAAAACTAAAGGAGAAACCATCAAGTCCAGGAGCAGATTTGGTGCCCCCAGAAAAAACCACTTTCTTAATTTCCTCATTAGTAACAGCCATAGTCAAACCCGGCAAAAGATGATAAGGCACAGTATTACCAACTGTGATATTGTTAGAGTTTTCCAAAGGAGGGGTGGGAGCATTATAAGTCTTAAAATGGTTAATCAAAGCCAAAGCCATATCATCATGAGAGGTAAGAAGACTAGTTGAATAAGAAAATTCTTTGATGACATTCCTATTTTTTCTTGACCGAATTTTAGCATAAAGAAAACCAAGGTCATCCTCACCTTGGGACAATCAGTGGGCTTTGGCTCTTTGGGAAATCCAAGAGAACCAAGCATCTTGAAAGGAAGCAAGCTGGTCAGTAGTGTTCTTAAGGCACTGTTCAAGACAAGGTTTAAAGGGTCCATTTGGATGTCCAATAAATATTGAGATTGCAAAATTTTTAACTCAAGGATGCCATTGGAGATAAAATTGGAAGAGCACCAATTTTTCTTGCATATTACCTGTTTAAGACATCTTAAACAATCATAAAAGAAAGCAATTGGACTAGCATAAGGTCTTCTTTCAAAAACCAATTGAGTCTCCACCCAAAAATCATCTAACTTAGTCCATAAATTTTTAAACATAAATCTAGAGGCCAATTTTCTGGAGTTAGAAGCACAAAGAATCAAAGGAGAATGATCTGACCCAGAATGAGTATGCACTTTGTAGTAAGCTTTGGGAAAAACCTCCAAAAAGGCCGAGTTGGCCAGCATTCTATCAAGCTTGATATGGATAGGGAAACCCACCCTTTGGTTAAACCATGTAAAGAAAAGGTCCACTGAAGCAAGATCCTGAACCCCAGAGTCAAAAATGAAGTTATTAAGCTCTCCCAAACGTTCAGGAGACATAGCATTACCTCCAGCTTTTTCACAATCAAACATGTAGCAATTAAAATCTCCCAAAATGATCCAAGGAATGTCAATACTAGCCGACAGATCCATGAGGTCTTCCCACAATACTTTCCTTTCTTCCAGACTATTAGCAGCATAGACCACAGAGAGATAAAAAGGTGGAAGAGAACCGGCATTAACAAGACTATGAATGAGTTGGGAAGAATAGAAAGAAGGGGAGAAAGATAAATAAGAGGGATCCCACTTAACCCAGATTCTACCAAGGGTAAAAAGGTTGAAGTTGTGACAACATTGTTCGTTCTCAAATAAGCCATGAGTATAAGAGAACCAAGGGTCGAAAACATAAGTAATATTGATTTTAGCTTCTAAAATACAAAGAAGCTTAAGGTTGAAGGTGGCAATGAGGTCTTTGCATAACTTGACTTTGACAGGGTTATTAAACCCTCTAACATTCCAAGCTGCAATAGGAGGAAGGGACATGACTATTTATGGGACTTGGCCTTCTTGGCCGTTTTGGGTTTGGCTTTTTTAGGAGGTGTAGCATTAACAGTGGGGGATTTTTTGGAGGAAGAGGAAGTAACTTGGTTGTTGGAAGAATGAGGAGGAATAACCTCATCCGTCTTAGAGGAGGATGAGAGATCCTCCTCTAAAGAGTTTTCTTCAGGAATGACCGGATTCTCCAATAGGAGAGAATCAAAGCTATTAGTTAATAGGACTTGAGGGGGGATCAATCAATTAGCATATGGAGGAAAAACAGAAGAAGAAGATTCCGCATGAGGTAAGTTTAGATTCGGGAGACCGGAATCCAAACCTTGGTTAATCTTGTAATCCGGAGCAAAGCTGGGATTAGGATCCAAAATAGAGATCGATTCAACACGAAGCTGAATAGGAGGTGTTGGAATAACAGTAATAACTGGCTGAGTAACTTCATCCGGCGGATTAGAAGAAGATGGTAGAGTTTGGTGTGGAGAGGTGGGGATAGGTTGAAGGTGTTTATCGTTGTTTGGTGAGGCGTTACGGGCAGTCGTAGAAGCAGGATTTCTGCTTTTGCTTCTACACCAAAAGATAGGTTTAGGAGGGAGAGAAGGTTTGGGAGTAGGATTTAAGGGGCAAAGGACTGAATGAGGGATCCACAGCCTTCAAACCTAACCGGCTTCCAATCATAAACTACTTTGAGATTGATATCCTCCTCGTCCAAATCAATCGGTATTTCATAAGCTAAGACCAAATTTTTGTCAACTTGCACACAAATTCTAGCAAAAGTAAGTCTGGTTCTCTTGGCAGTCAAAGCATCAACATACAGAGGTATACCAATAAAGCTAGCGATTTTCGATATACCTGAGGGAGTCCAGAGAGCAAGGAGAAGATTAAGAATTTTAATCCATAGGGGAATAGAGGCGGATTCATCCCTCTTTGGCTGAAATCTCGGGTTCCATTTCTGAAGAATGAAAGGCCTACCAAGCATGAACCAAGGCTCGCCGGACCATACCATGTCATAGTCCTCCACAGCTATAAACTTCAGCAGGAAGAAGTCATCAGCTAAGGACAGGAGAGAGAGGGAACCCTTGAGCTTCCCAGCTTTCTCAATCGCCAGCCGCAATCTCTCGTAATAGGGGCGAGGGCCAAGCGAATAACCCACCAGCGAAAGATTCCACAGAGATTTCCCTTCAGAAAGTTTGTTATTGACGAACGATAGCTTTTTCTCTGGCTTGACAAAGGACATCAGCCAATCCTCACGAAGAGGAGGAGCCACAAGATTTTCAGCGTAAGAAGTGGAGGGTTGTTTATGCGGAGAAGGAGGAACCCCCAGCAGAGAGGAACTCTGGAGAGGGGGGAAATCCTGAGAGGAGAGAGCCATCCCGACCAGACGGCCGGAAGGGGGCACAAAAAAACTTCAAGCGCCGCCAAGGAGAAGCAAAAACCCTAGCAGATGAGAAACCCCGCTCCTGTCTCTTTACAATTCCCAGTAAGATTTAATAAATATGAAAGTTTTATTTTAATTAGAATATCTTATAATATTTAATTAATTCAAATTTTAATATTTAACAATAATTTTATCATTAAGTTATAATAAATATAAAATATTTATATTATGTATATTTATCAATTTTGTAATCAAATATTAATTGAGTTTTATCTAGCTTATTCACGAGTTCTGAATCGAACACAAATCGAACTTTTATCAAGCTTCTTATCGAGCTTAATGTTGAGCTTGTTTACGAGACTAAATTATGTTGTTCACGAATATAAATGAGTCAAACACATTAGTGTTCAAGCTTGTTTATTTAAAGATCGAGTATTTAAAATATTGTTCAAGTTTGTTTGCTTAGTTAATTAAACAATAACAAACAAGCTTTAATCGAACCAAACAATGAGTAGCTCGTCGAACGTTTGGTTCGCTAGCAGCCCTACGTGAAATAATTTCTCCACAAAATAGTGAAGTAGTGTTGGAATTTCTAGATTTGAATTTTAATTCCATGATTCTCACAAAAAAATAATATTACCTTTTCAGAATTAGCAAAGTCAAAAAAATAGAAGTTGTGAATAATTTCATTACTTTTTAAACGATATGAGAATCGTATAATTCTTACAAAAAAAAAAGAAAGTTGCGACCAAAACAATAATTAATCAAAAATTCAAATTTAGGTTTTCATTTTGAGATAGTATAATCAGGCGAGAGATAGTATAATCAGTCTCGCCTGAACTATCTCAATGATTTATATACAATAGCATAACCCATTTTGTGAAATAAGATCTCGATGGCTTTGTCAAGTGTCTTGACCACCTCATTGATAACCTCAACTACCTCGGCAAGTATTCTGACCACTTCTACATTGGCCTCAAACACCTTGGTGACAATGTTAAACACCTTGGCAATGAAGTCGGTATTTGTAACGACCATGTCAAACACCTCAGTGATGATGTCGGACATCCCAATAATGATGTTGAACACCTTAATAATGATGTCAGACATCTTTGTAATGATGTCAAACACTTCGGCAAGGATGCAAATTTTAATGTCAATAAATGGCCTAAAGAGTTCAATTGGGTTAAGTAGGGTTCAAGACATTAAGCCTAATTTAGTGGTCAATTGGAGTTCATTCATTTATGGTTTGATAATTATAACCCTCTAGAAGAGGTTTGGCCAATTAATTCGATCAATTAGTTCAAAATCATCGATTGAATCCATGATTTAGAGGATATTATTCTCGGTTAACTTGTAGTGAAACCTATGATCCCAGTCCAAGGTCAAAAAATACAGGTCTATCAAAATGTAAATACATGGAATTGAATCAGTGAAGAAGAGAATAAATGCTTAAACCACCAACTAGATCCACTTAGGTGGGTCTAAACTATGATTGGCTAAAGTCAAACATATTTCAAAAAAATGAATATGAAATTGAAAGTTGATGATTAAGGACCTCGCCCAATGGACTTAACTAAGTTCATTTGGATCCCATAGTCATTGTAGGGTCAAGTGTCTTATAAAGCTCAAGCTACTAAAGTGAATTTTTAAACTAAGCTAAACTATGATTCAACCTATGAATGGGTTAAGGAATTGAAATTGAGTTGAAATGAGCTTGAGGATCAAGCAAGGGTATTGGCAGAGTCAAATTCAAATGACCTAGATTGAGCATAGCTAACTTAATCTACTCAAAGAGTATTTTGGACAAATCACATCCAAACAACAAAAGGATATTAAATGTTCACATTTTTTGTGCCAACAGTAATATTTATCTTTATAGGTTTAAGTCTATTGGATCTATTATGTAAAAGAATGAATATATATATATATATATATATATATGATAATATTTATTTTAAAGCTAAGGCTACACAACAACAACAATATCATCAACCTTTTATCCCACTACGTGGGCAACATAAATCCTTTTTCTCTATTGTGCCTTGTTAAGAATCAAATTCACATTCAAATCTAATAAAAAAATATCATTTCTAATACTTTCTAACCAATTTTTTTTAGGTGTACCTCTACCTTTCTTAACATAGCTCAAATTTAATGCATCTACTCTCCTAACTGAGTCATCAGAAGGCTGACGTTTTATGTGACCAAACCAGATAAGGCAACTCTCTAATCTTATCCGCCACTGGAGCTACTCCAACCTTTTCACGTATATACTCATTTCGTATTATATTTCTAAGAATAAATTCGCTCATCCACCTGAGTATCCTCATCTCTGCAACACTTAATTTTATGCTTCTCATTTAATGGTCAACATTCTACGCCATAAAGCATTGCAGGTCTCAACGCCATCTTATAGAATTTTTCTTAAGTTTAAGGGGTACTTCTCTATCACATAAAAGGCTAGGTATATTCCTCCACTTCAACCATCCAAATTCTACTAACAAAATCCCCATCTATTTCAACATCACTTTGACCAATAGACCCAAGATATCTAAAATGTGTACTCTTTTAATGACTTGATCGCCCAAAGTCACAATCTCTTCATTAGATCTATCACTACTAAAATTACACTCCATGTATTCAATTTTAGATCAACTCAAACAAAAACCTTTAGACTCTATGCTTGACCTTCATTATTCAAGTTTTCCTTTAACTCCCTCTCTAGTCTTATCAATAAGAAGAATATCATTAACAAAAAACATACACCAGGGTACATCCTCTTGCAAATGTCTAATAAGAACACTTATGACTAAAATAAAAAGATATGAGCTTAAAATTAATCCTTGATGCAATCCAACTGAAATAGAAAAATACTTAGTCAAACCACCTTGTGTTTGAACACAAGTAATAGCGCATGTATACATATCCTTAATGACTTGAATAAAAGCATTATTAACTCTCTTTTTTTCTAGAACTTTTCAAAGCGACTTCTCTTGGAACGTTATCATCTCAAGGGCATTGAGTGTTAAAAGGATAGTATGAAAAATAAAAGATAAATAATAAATAATAATTAGATTGACGATATAATATGAATCTTAATGTTAGGTATCAAAAAAATCATTAAAATCTAAGTTCGTTGTGGTTGAAATGATGTTAAGAACTGAAGATGTATGTGTGGTAGAAGTAGGAAGGATACACTAAGTAATGATCATATTAGTAGAATGATAGGAGTGACATCTACGGGAAATAAGGTAACTAAAAATAGGATTATATCATTTAGATATGTGTAAACCTATTAGACGAGTACATAAATTAGTGTCAAAGAATTAGGAAGACAAGTGAACCAAAAGTTACATGGATGGAAGTTGTGCACACAAAATTCGAAGACTAGTTTTAATACCCAACATTCGACAAGAACAAATAAAAAAATGAGATTCTATAAATCTAACCCGAACGATAATGTGATGATGATCATCTCATAGTCATAAATTATAAAACATAATATCAGGCGTATAAACTATAACAATTAAAAATTAAATCTACTTATAAAAAATGCAGACTATTATTATAACAACTCATGCATATAAAGTAATTCAGTAGTTGTGACAAAACCAAAATTGAAACCTGAATGATAAATTTAAAATGAATCAAAAATACTATATATTTAGCATACACCATAATAGTTATTAACACAATTTAAATTTATTTATGCAAATAAAGAGCTAATATTCAAATTTCTCTATAAAAATAACTTAATCATGACAAAAACAAATATTAAGTTAATTTATTAAAAAATTTACTGAATTGTGATTATTAAATGCCTTCATAAATTTAACAAAAAAGTTCATTTCTCTCTATATGTTTATTTATAAAGAGTAATGTAAGTATATTAAATTCAAATAAGACCATAAAACATATTACTTGCTAAATTGAATTATCCAATATATCTGTCATATAAATCTAATTTCTTGATTCTAACCTCTTAAGAACAATTTTTTTTGTTATTTTTTACATGGTATCCCAAACATGCCTTTGTTTCTTTTCTTTTCTCTTTTGAAGTAAAATAAAACAAGATGATACTAAAAAAGTCTTATGTTACCATATGCAGCAACAAAAACTCTTTTGTTAGCTTAGTATCTAAAATGAACTCTTGTTAGCTTAGTATCTAAAGACCACAGGAAAACTAATCAAGCATCTCCTTACTACTTAGCATGTTATTGCACTCTATCTCATGACCCGCTTTGTCCTTCCCTTCCTCTCATTGGTTTGAACAATTAGAATAACTAAAAGGAATAGAAGAAAGTCAATTCATTAATTAAGAGGAACAGAAAAAGAAAACAAAAATTAAGGCCAGATGATTGACCCCAGTTACACTTGAAAAACAAGTGCAAAATTTGAGCCTCAAATGGTAGAGTTGTATGCAGAAAAATCAAAAGCATTGCAGGCTTTAGGCATAGTTTAAAGTTCCCAAGACATGTGGAACCGGAATCATCCCCAAAGATTTCGGTTAGGGCAAAGAATAGATAGAAGAATTCTCATTTTCTCTTTCTTGCCCTACTAAGTTCGCCCCGACCCCTCCAAGACCGCCCCACCGTTGGACCAATAATTCACCGGGGCCATCAACAACCACTTGGTTGAGTGGCATTGTCTCTGACAACTGAAGTTGAGGCCTAAGGTTCAAATCTCAGAAAAAAATTGCCAAAAAGAAAAAGAAAACTACGAGACTACATGGATACAGGGATTCCTTTCATCATAAAAGGAAGCATGAGAATTAGAAATAGAAACGATCCATGGAGCAGCTCACCTCTCCAGGACAAGTTTTTGACATCGCATTGAATTAGATCTACATCCACCTGCATTAATTACCCAGCCAGTGAAAGTTCAGCATTATCTGTTGTGATATTCTACAGAGACATAAATCAAAAATAAGATAAACACATTTTTAGAAGAAAATCGTGACGCCTTCAATGAGAATGTCATTAAATATTGCTCCCATGGCGTAATAATATATGCTTACAACAAACATGATCCATAGCACTTAGGTTAAATTATTTAAAAAAAAAAAAAAAGACACAGCGATCCATCCCTTTACCTCTAAAACATACATAGTTGAATGAGCAAAGCCAAGCATGTTATGAGAACTTGAAGCATATCGAGGATAGGATCGTATTGAGTCAAAACAGATACATTGGAACAAAACAAAACAAATACTTCCAAAGGAACGGAAAATTAAAAGAACAGTACCTCAAGATTTTCAGCATTTTGTGAAGACGTTTCAAGAGATTGTAAATCAACATCGATACCAATAACATAGCTGCTCATGTTAGAATGATATTTTATCAGATTAAATTTGCCAAACTTTATTGAAACTAGAACAATAAAAAGAACTGGTAACGTAATTTTGCTTTTAGCAGAACCTCCATGTCATGCATCTACAAAGTCACTTTGTAAATTGGTTAGGACATTTATTCCAAAAGGAAGAAAAAAGATTACTGAAAGAGTACATAAACTACTCACTCTGCACCCAAAAAAGCACTGGCTATGCCTAATGTTCCACAGCCACAACCAAAATCTGCTACTACCTTGCCATTCACATCCCCAAAAGTATTTTCAGCCTGAGTGTAAATGAAATAATAATGCATATAAGGTCACAGAGTTTTGACATGTAATTATTCTCTTGTCAGTGTTTGTGGATAACAAATTCCAAAAAGATGAGCATAAAGCATGGAGCACTCAACCACTTGAGGCTTAGGCTTCAATTGGGATGGCTTTTTTATTGCTTCTTAAAACGGAGTTTTAGTAAAAAAAAATTGGGTTTTAAGAAGCAATAAAAAGCCGTCCCAAACGAAACCTTAGTTGCCCATTAAAACCCCTGAATATCCGCCATCAAAAAAAGTTTGTAAATGTAAGTACTACAATCTAATTTATCATCAGATAGAAAACAAATAACTGAATAAATTATCTCTGTGAATATATCTTCAAGCGCATATGTTCTATTATTCATCAAAGAACTAATTTTGGCTATATGCTGAAGGATTGTACAAGGGACAATTCTGAATTTATCCACACCCTGCATCTATTTTGAATACAAAAAAAAAAAAAATCATCCAAAAATAACTACTTGCGTATCTCGGTATCTCTCACAAAGGAAAAGACACAAGGTCTAGTCCCATTACTATATGAAGTTAATGTCCAAGTACTAATTATTCACAGAGAATTGCATCAGATCCAAAAGATGATTACTTATTTAAACAAGAAAGAAAGAATATATCCCTTTCCTTTAATGACACCACAACCACCCATGGCACTTTGTTGGCAAAGCAATACCTTTTTTCTTTCTTTTTGAAGGAAAAGATATCTGCTGGAATTTAGCAATAAAAAAACAAAGAATGGAATACACAAGATATGTCTGGCCATGAATCAAAGTCTGTGTAACGTGGAATGGATATACAAAGGACCTTCATTGAAAATAACTACTATATATTAGGATTTTTCAATAGAGAACGCATTCGTAGCATGCTAAGATAACAACTTGAAGTGAAAACATATCAAGGATCATTCAAGTGAATAACGAGAAACAAAAGCTGCCACTCTAATATCAATTGTCTCTATTCTATTCCAGCAAAAAACTGCCATAATTTTCCTCTCCCCAAGTACCTTCCTCAAACACTCAATGGAAGAATAAGTGCACCACAAAAACACAACTTACCAACTCAACATTGGGTGGTGAGAGAGGAGCTCAATCATTCAAGGGAACAATCAAAACATGTAAAGCCTTCATGATTCAAAGTGGGGTTAAGACTGTTTTGCCTAACATTTACTCATAACTTCGCTCACACAATCACTCCTCTTTTTCTCTCTACAACACCAAATTGTTTAGATAAATGTTTCCACTAATAAATATCACGTACTATTTAAGTACATAAATCCAAAAATAATCAAAATCTTCGGCCATTTAGAAACTTGAATAAATAAATGTTCAAAACCTTCTACATTTATAAACTCCTAATAACTATAATTCTTGAAATGAAAGGGGAAAAAAACAAAGCAATGAATTTAAGGTTCTTCTATATAATATATTAGAATAATTCCACCGATAAAGTGATTCGAGAGTATCCATTGCTGTGGAAATTATTCTATGCGGAGTCCGGATGGCGAGAACTAGTCTGAATTGGCTGCGCTTTTATTGAGTATTTGCTGCGCTTTCTCCCATTGCTTTCTACTTGCCACTGTTAATACGTTTCGGAACAAACAATTATAATGGTACAAGTAATTCTCAGAAAGATAGCAAGATTTCCTCCTTTTGCAAGCAATCAGAAACCTAAATTTTTCGTTTGAAAAGAAAATGCTTCGTTGTGACGTTAACAATGAAATTGGCACTAATATACCATACAAAATAACCTGCGAATCCTTAAGAATACATCCAAAAACGAGAGAAGTAAACATGGAACTGAAGAAGAATACCGTATAAAGCATTCTTGAAGCGATGTGTGGCCCTGTAGGATACTGTTCCAGGTCTAACTGCACATTTCCAACAGTAAACAGAAACAGAATCAAACTATTCTATTCTTTAGAAAGAAAAAAATAACATTTTAGGACAATTTAAGATTGATGGAATCAGGGAAAAAGAATTTAAAAAAAATCAACGTCCGTGGATTGGTTTAACTAAAAGCGGAACAAATTGAGAAGATTGATGAAATTGATAACTTTTGCCCGACCTTCGGATTGGAGAACTGCTGAATCCTCCCCAGAAGACTTTCGATCTGTTTAAGCTTCATCTCAAAAAAATAAAACCCCGTGATAGCCAAAACCCTAGGGCGTCTATCTCTTCCTCGAATCGCGATATGCTGTGTTTTCTTTAAGAGATCATGACAAAATCTTTCATGGTTTTCATCTGTTCTGATGTCCAATTGAATTGCCCTGCCATTACCAGACCTGCATCAACTGTTATGCAGCTAAGAGTTTGTTTGGATAGTTCCTAACTCATTATATTTAGATCTCAATTATAATTTTATTTTACTAATATTTTTATTTTATTTTTCTTCATTTTCAAAAAATTATAATGAAAAGTTCTTTTTTCTAATCATAATAACAAAATTATTTTTCTTCACATTAATTTTATAACTAACTTTATAAAACATTAAGGGTCTCAAAACCAAGTTTTAGGTCGGGTTCGAAGCGAACTCGAAACTGACTCGGATTCAAACGGGTCGACTCTAACACGACCGGAGTATGTAAACTTGTTGGAAATTTGGACCCGGACCTAACCCTACGGGTTGTTGGGTTGACCCGAGTCGACACGGTTGAACTTCTGATTGCGATGGAATGGTGAGCTGCAGGCGGCGGCGGGCATCGATGCAAGCGAGCAACAGCGGGAGCGCACGGGCAACCGCGAGCACGCACGGGCAACCGCGGGCTGACGCGGGCTGTTGCGGGGCAGCCTTTATGGGTGTGTAGGCAGGCTTGGGAAGCACGATCAGCTCATTTCAAATGGGTTTTCGGGTTGACCCATCAACCCGTCAGGTCAACCATAACCCGACTCGTTTTTCAAACGAGTTGAGTCCGGGAACCCGAACCCGACCCGTTTTGAAATCGGGTAGGGTCTAACTTGAAATTTCCAGGTCGAGTTCGAATCAGGTTTTCGTGTCGTGTCAAATATTGAAAACCCCCCCCCCCCCCCCCCTAATAAAACATTGTAGTCATCCCAAACAAACCCTAAATTACAAGTACAAAAGTACTAATTTTTTTAGTTTCTATAATAGGAAAAATCGTGAAGTTTAGCCTAATTCCTTGATTTCATTAGTGAGTATTAAAGGCTACAAAAAATGCCCTTCCTACAATTGGAGAGAGCATTTATATAATGAGTGTAAATGGATTGTAGAATATGACTTTCATGTTGAAAGTAAGAGGAGCCTTGGCGCAATGAAAATGGCATCAAGAGATCATCCATGGCCTTCTCAATGGAGTTACGCTCGCTCCATTTACTTTAATAATTTTATGGAGGAACAATCACTCGATCTAAATAATATGTAACTCCATTGTCTTTTTATTTGACGAAGTAAGATCATCTCCAACCGTTCGGCAAATAATTGAATGGAGGCCCTCAAACATCGCAACTGAACTCCTTTTCGTCCGTCATTTGATCGCGGATGAACAGTGTTAATCTGCGCCATTTTTTGGTCTCTACCAAACTTGCGGAAGAAATGCGCGAAAGAAGAGAGCGACGGTTATGGGGCAAAATGGCGTTTGATTGAAGATGAATCACGACACTTTTTAGTTTTACTGCATTTTGGAGTGAAAAAATGAGATTTTCGGTTGGAGATGCCCTAAGTATGTCTCAATCGGATTTTTTTTATTAGATGGAACCAGATATTACTCTATGATTAACTTAGATGGAGCGAGTGTGACTCCATAGGATTCTTTTTACTATGATATTTTATATATTGCGATTGTGTGGTCATACTGGATAATAATTTAATTGATTTTTTAATTCAGAACATATTGTAAGTAGATTTATAATAGATTGCATCATAAAAGAAACAATTTAATATATTTATTTAATGTTTTAATGGAGTTGAGTTTTTCATTAGTGTTGCATATTAGCAATAAATTTTTATGAGCATTACAAAATTAGGTGTCCATGTTTAAAATAAATGTGAGTCCATTTATATAAGTAAAGTTTTTTAACAAATTACTGATATTGGACAGATTGTGGAGAGTTTGATCATAGACATTATGAAATTACATAATACATAGATGCATCAATTGATTACATATATTAATCAAGTAATCAAATAAATAACTATGAAGAAATGATTTATAATGTTGTTGACCCACAAACTATTGAAAATATAATTATGTCAAATAATGAAGAGGTTCCAAATATTGATGTTTAAGAGCCTTCAAATAATTAAGTAATAGTTTTATAATATATTGAGTTTATCATAATGACCTCTTTTATAATTATTTGTTGTAGTAAGAAGACTACGACTTCGTTTGAGACAGTTTTCTTACAATTTTTTAAGCATTTTTTAATACAAAAATTTTTAGCTCAAGAATTATTTGTACTAGAAAATTACATTAGAAAGCATATGAAAAAATGTCTCAAACAAAGCTTAAGTATTAAATCTAGTATAATTAGCCTTAAGAAGCTTTTAATCAATTTATTATACTAAATAAGATTTATATTCCTGAGTTTGGTGTCTAAAACTTACTATAGAACAAAAAAATTAATATCCAATTAAGATTCAAACTCAATAAAAATTGATTATTATCTAAATGGATGTATGATCTATTATAAATGTATTGAATCAAAAATTTAAATTTTGTAGATCAATTTGATATTTATTATGAACTAGAAGGAGGATCAAATATATTTAACATAGAAGTAGGGGTGTCAATTTCGAGTCACGGGTCGGGTTCGGGTCGAACCCGAAACTAACCCGGCACAATTCAGGTCAACCCGAATCAAATCCGTTTTTGAAAACTGGTCGGTTTTCCGGACCCAAACCCGAACCTCTTCGGGTCCAGGTCAACCCAACACAACCCGAATGACCCGTTTCCAACAAAAATATTGCTAGTTTTCGGGTCAAAAACGGATCTATCTCCACTTTTTCGGGTCAAAAATGGGTCAAAATCGGGTCAATATTGGGTTGTCAGGTCAAAATCGAGCTTTCGGGTCAAAAAAGGGTCATTTTCGGGTCAAAGGGTTAATCTGAACCCTACCCGATTTTTTAAACGGGTTGAAATGTTGAACCCAAACCCGGCTCGTTTCGGATTCGGGTTGACCCTAACCCGAAATTTTTTGGTCGGATTCAAATCAGATTTTCGGATGGAGTCAAATATTGACACATCTACATAAAAGAATGTAGTATCTATCATTAAGACTTGAACAAAAATATTTATATACGTCACTCAGTTATGTTGAGCATGTGAGATGTCATAAATATCATCAACATGAATTAGGTGTGATGTATAACCTTTCTCATGATCAAGGGAAACATTTCTACAAAATTTATCCAAAATTTATAGAAGAGACATGAATTGTATGACCATATTAATGCAAATGGTTTCACACCAATTGTCAATAACAGGTTTACCTTCATGTTGGCATGTCTTTATTATCTTTAGCTCTTTACCTTTCTTCATGACATCTCAATTTCTTGTCATTGTTTCTTGATTCCTGTAAAGTTGTTATGAAGCTTTCAAAATTTTACGTGGATTGTTATATGTTTTTATTTGAATTGTTCACTGTTAGAGATAGAATATGAAACGAGTATATACGTGAAAAGGTTGGAGTGGCTCCAGTGGTAGATAACATAGAGAGAGTTGTTTAAGATGGTTTGGTCTCATAAAGCGTCGGCCTTCTGATGACCCAGTTAGGAGAGTATATGTATTAGATTTGGCCTACATTAAGAGAGGTAGATGTAGACCTAAAATGACTTGATTAGAAAATATTTGAAATGACATTTTTTTTAGATTTAAATAAGAATTTGACTCAATGCTAGTCTACAATGAGTATTTCTTTACTTAATTTCATTTTTACAAACCAATTAATGTGTTATAATTATATGAAAATATTCTCAACAAAATTTTATTTAAAATAAATTAAAATTCAATGAGTATAAATTTATTAGGTAATTTAAAATTTAGTTTTATTTCGTGCTAGAATATTTATGATATTAGAATGAAAATTTATTCATACCATTGGTGAAAGATTAGCAAACACATAGATTAAAAAAAGCTCACAAGATATATGATAGTTTTACATGAATAATCTAGCAAGGAAAAAAATAATATGGTTTGGCTAAGTTGAAATAATTCACTATTTAGATGCGGATTTAAAAAACTGACCATTTTTCATGATTAGAAAATATGAGATTATGCAGTGTTGATTATCAGCTTTACCTCTTGTTAGTGTAGTTGAAATTACTAGGGAAATAATACAAGATGATGTGTGTATGTGTCAATTGATGGTCGACGATAAAGGTGCTCGACAAAGATTTTCATGATTAGTTTACAGTGATCGATGTTATTTTGGTGATTACTGTGTCAACATTGATTAACATAAGACAACAAAGTTAGGAGATAACATTCGAGTAATGACGGTCAGATGACGACAATCAAGCAACTTCAGCACACAACTATCATAACAAATTTCTTACAAAGATACATTTATTCAATGAATAATAGTTTTCAATGAAAAAAATAGATTGAGGTATTGATATGTCATAACCTAATCTTGTAAGACCCACTGATAGGACATGTTCCTATCGTGTTGAGCTATAACAAGAAAATTACATGTAATAGCCCGTATTTTCATCCCGATAAATAAATTTTTTTGGAAGTCATTATAAGTCCAAATCATAAACTGTCTTGTCATAAAATAGATATTATAATGCAATAATTACATTAATGTTTTCCTATTTTTGTCGTTAGTACAAATTCTTAAGAAATTGAAATATGTTGGTACATGTGGAGATTTTTAAACTATTATTTGTCTGTTTTGCAAATCGATTTCATAAAAATAATTCTAAAAATGATAGGCTATTTATGAATATATTTTTTATAATTTTTAGAGTTTTGTATTTAAAGATATAAAATGATTTATATGATCTTTATATTTAAAACTAAATAATTTATATAATAATATAATTTATATTATTATATTAATCTAAATATCATATTCCTTTACATATCCATTAAGAACCTTTAATTCGCTATTCTTATGGCTAACAGAGAATAGGAACCGAAAAACAAAGAGAAAAGAGAGGAAGAGAAAAAGAAAACCCTATGTTTAGGAGCTATAGAGCAATTTTTGCCAGTTTGTTCAGTTGTGAAATTTTCTTGTTTCATTATAAGGAACAATTATCATATCTTTGATTTCAATAATTTTTTGTATTTTATGTTTTATGTGTTTTAATTCGATCAAAACTTATAAAAAACACATAGTCTTATTTTTTTAGTAATTTTTTGTCGTATAACTTTTGATTTTTGATAGATGTTATCAATATAAGCAATAGATGTATTTTGATAGAAATATATTGAATTTTCATCGATTAAATTAGAATTTATGATTTTTTAAGTAAATATATAATATATAGATTTGATAGATTTTTCAATATTTTATGAATTAATGTATTTCATATAAAATATTGTTAAAAATATAGTATTTGCATTTAAGAGATGGAGGTTGTTGTAAGGCTAGTTGTTAACCCAAAAAATAAATACATATATTAATTAGTTCACAATTACACTTAAATTAAGACCAATACTTAATTGGGCGAATATTGGGGTTGATTGATATCAATTAGTTGACAGTTGGGCTTTAGATTAATGTTGATACTCAATTGGGCACTCAATTGGGCAACAATTGAGGTGAAAGAAAAAAATACCAAATTAAAATTATTAAATTTACATGGCAGTGTGTTAAACGGATATATGTATAGAATTGAAATCATACTAGCATTAATATTGATATAACATAGTATAGCATATTGACATGATTTATTGGGTGATAGCATCTTTATCAAATTTTCTTATAGTTTGATATAGTACTCATTGATTTTGTTTATACTATATATCCTATAGTTTAATATATATTTTTTACTTTATTGACCATATTGATTTTATTATTAGATTTTGAGATTTTCTATTGATCATTGATATTGACTAGAACTAGAATATACATATTAAGTCTTTTGTTTTGCAATGAATACAATGATAGAGTTTCAGTTACTTTCTAGGCTTTTATACTCATTATATAGTTTTTATGTGATTTCAGGTAAAGGCAATGAGCTTGCTACATAAGGCTGAATAGTGATGATCATTTTGTTTTTTTAGTTCTTCTGTACTTATTTATAGTTATTGGTGGGAATTATGTATATATTTTTAAGTTTTGGGCGCTTGTAGTAGAATATAAATATTGACAGTAGTAATATAATTATATTTTTAAATGTAATTAATAAGTTATGGATATCAATTTGATTTGATTGTAAATAAATAAATATTTATTGTACATAGAAAAAAAGAAAGAAAGAGAAAGAAAATCGAAATAAATATGTTCCACTTTGAATCCTGTGCCATGTCTCCCAAGATCTAATTTTGAAAATATTTAGACTTCTTCTTCCAATTTAAACTTTAAAATAAACTACTAACTACATAGTTATTATAAACATCCAAAGTATTGTAAATAAAGTCATCTATAATATTTCTTTTATTTCATCAAAATATATTTATATTACAGTACATGGTTACAAACAGAAGCTATAGAACTAAGTAATAAATTAGTCATGACTATACAAAAATCATTAAAATAAATACATATCAACTCTGACCAGATCATGAACTGCTAATTAATCTGACTATTAACTGACACAGAGCACGCCTTGTCGCTCAATGCTACAAACAACAGTATGGACTCGACTACAAAGACACATTTAGTCCAGTCGCCAACCCACTATTTGTCTTATATTAACCATTGCCTTTCACCACTAATAGCCCATTCACCAACTAGACATCTCCAATGCCTTTCTCCATGGCTCAGTCCAAGAAACCATCTACATGCATCAACCAACTGGCTTCAAAGACCCACTTCATCCTACCTATGTTTGTAAAGTCAACAAGGCAATCTATAGCCTAAAACAAGCTCCACGTCAATGGTTCTCCACATTATCCACCTTTCTCATTCAACAACATTTCAACATAAGTCATTCCAATCCATCTCTCTTTATCTTCAAAAATCGTACAACCTCCATCTTTCTTTTACTCTATGTAGATGACATTCTACTAACAAGAAACAACCCCGCATTTATTTCTCACCTCATTGCAAAACTTCATCAAAGTTTCTCCCTTAAAGATCTTGGACATCCCTCTCTCTTTCTAGGCATTCAACTTCAAACTACTTCCTCCTCTCTAATTCTTCATCAATGCAAATATGCATCAAATATACTCGACCAAGTAGGCCTAGTCGATTGCAAACCCATGGTCACTCTGATTTTTCTCAAATCTTTCACATCATCAGACTCATCCACTCCTTTCATCGATCCAGCCCTCTATAGACGATTAGTGGGCTCTCTTCAATATCTCACTCTCACTAGACTAGATATTTCCTTCATTACTAATTATCTTTGTCAATTCATGCACAACCCCCTTCATCTATACTATCAACTCCTCAAATGACTCCTCCGCTATATCAAAGGCACAATTCATCTTGGTCTTCCTATTACTCGTAGAAGTCTCACTCTCCATTCCTACGCCTACTTTGACTGGGCATCTGATCGATTTGACAGGAAATCAATAATAGGTTATTGCTTAGTTCTTGGCAACCACTTAATCTCCTGGACTGTGAAAAGCAACCCACAGTTGCTCGCTCTTCAACAGAAGTTGGAATACAGGTCTCTTGCTAGTGCTGCCTCCAAAATTGTATGGCTTCGCCGTCTCTTGTCCGAGTTTAACATTCCTCAAAGAGCCCCAACATCAGTTTACTGTGATAGTATTTCTTCCATTGCCAACAAATCCTATTTTTCATGCATGCACCAAACATATTGAAATAGTCTACCATTTCATCCGAGATAAAGTCAAGTCCAGTGAAGTTGTTGTGCAATACCTCCACACGGACGAACAAATAGTTGACATTTTCACTAAGCCCTTACCTCCTCTCAAATTTCATCACCTCAAATCCAAATTGACTATGCTCCTCAGAGCCTTAATTTGTGGGGGCGTGATAATCAGATCCATAAACAAGCCAACCTTATCAAATTTCATAGTCTTTACCTGTACCAGCTCATTCTCAGTGTTGTTCCATTGCTTCTGATGATCCCAGCTGTGACAGCAACCTCCACCTTCATGTCATCATTTTAGCATTTGCCTTATGCTGTTTTATATATTATACAATTGTAATACTAGAGTTTAGTTGACAAAATATACAAAGCTCCTGTGTCTATATTTCCTACTCTTCTCTTTCTTCAATTTGATGTTATATACTATAGAGCTGATCTGGTTCATTAGGCTTTCACCTTCCACCAGTTTTATAATAATATAGAATGGGAAAGTAGTTATAGAGAGCTCTTATTCCCCCAACCATTAGGAGATGCATAAGATGTCCTATGTGGCATAATCGAGGCTATCTAATTACATGATCCTATACTCACAACGATAAATTATTACATGAAGAGTCCGGATGGGACAACCATCCGATTTACTGAGTATACTCAATAAGTACTACACAAATACTCAGCAAAAGATTTACCGAATATACTCAATAAAATGGTTGGTTTTTTCCAAGCGTCGATTTTATCTCACAACCACCTTTATAGCTATCTCTCTCTCTCTCTCTCACTAGCAAAATATAGAGTATCATTACTTATAAAAATAGAGTAGGAGCTAAATAATCATCCAAGATCACTTTTTTTTTAGATTTAAAAAATACAAAATCAGTTCTTTAAGATCAATTTAGAAGGCATTTAATATAGAGGATCTCATTGCGCAATCCAAGCGTGCCTCTTGGATTAAAAAATAGAAGGCATTAAATTTTCATTGCAGCAGAGGCTATTACCTATGTTGGAGCTTCAAAATCTTTCAATTATTCTGTTAGGAAAGTTGCTATTTGCATGTTTTACATTCTTGCAACTTGTATAGTTTTGATGATTCCAAATATTATTGTTTTATGTGTTATTATCTCCTAACATTTTTTGGAAGATTTGTTTTCGCTCTTGTGTGTACTAATATTTCAGGAAAATCGAACCCCAGACTACGAAGACTTCAAATCAGATTCAACATTAGATACTTTGTGAATTTGAAGCTTGTACTTTTTATTTAAATTAAATTTGAGATGGAGTGATTGTAATTGAGTGAATAAATTTACACACACTTAAAGGAGATCTTGAAAAAGTTTTTGTACTGATCGTACGGGACGAACATTATTCGTACGGGACGATCAGATCAGTTATCTCCTTGTAACAATGGAACGGACAGGAACTGAACTGAAAAATTTTTCTAAGGAATGATCATCCAGACAAAATCATTTTTCGTCCCAGGACGAGTTTCTCACTGTAAAAATTTTGTCCAGACGAAGTCCAGTTCGTCCAGGACGATGGGAACCGACTATGGCAGTTTCTGGCAATGTTCTACAGTTTTCGGAACCAACTTTTGATATAACTGTTCGTACCGGACGAAATTTTTTGTCCCGGGACGAACCAATTTTGTCCAGGACGAAATTGGTTCGTATAGATGAACAAATGGTTCGTACGGGACGATCCGGTGCGCAGAAAAATATATTTCTAGCAGTTTTTTGGACGGTTTTTCATGTCCTTTCTATATAAGGAGTCCTAGAAACTATCACAAGTGCCTTTGAAGTTGTTTTCTCTTGAGAGGGGTCATTGAGTGTGAGAGTTTGGGATTGATTGTAAGAGTGAAGAGTGAGAGATCAAGTGAGGGGTTTGTGAGGGATTCACAAGGTTACTTGAAGAAGAAGATCTCTTTGTTTCTTCCCATCTCCTTTAAAGGCTCTCAAGTGAAGTTCAACAACATCGGTCCGGTTCTCTGCCGACACTTGGAGAGTGCAAAAGGACGACAAAGTGTATCTTTGACAGCCATTGTGTCTTCATTCTTTGGGAGAAAACTACAAGAGAGAACTTGAAAGGGAGAGAGGAAAGGGTGGAGTTTGAGAGGGAGAAGATCCTTGGAGGGGATTTCAAGGGAGTGTGAAGGGGATATTCACACGGTTGCTCCGGCGAACTTGCACTTCAGTACCATCGGATTCAAGGGTCATCTTGAGGGAAGTTTTGGCGAGAAGAAGATCTCTTTGGTGTCAAAGAACCCGGCTACTCCGCCGCACCGGGGAAGGTGAAAGTGATTTTGTACAAACTTCTCCGCCTTGCTGTGGGGGCAAAAGGAGAGTCACTTTGTGGTATTAGTGCAATACTCAGAGGGTACCTCCGAGGAGTGGACGTAGGTCAAGGTTTGACTGAACCACTATAAATCCGGTGTGTTCTTTCTTATTTTTCTTCCGCATTTAATTTCATTGCAAGTTGTTTACTCTGGTTGAAAAGTTTATTTTTTAAACTTTAAATTTAACTTGCATTAATAATTAAAAAGGTTTTCTAAAAATCCAAGAGTAGAAGTATAATTTTTAAATTACCAATTCACCCCCCCTCTTGGTTAGCCTTGGGACATTAACTTAGATTTAACAACCTATTTACTAGACCCAACAAGTGGTATCAGAGCTTTGTTTCAAAATTATAAGTTTTGACTACTTTTTGAAAAACGAGTATGGCTAATTTTAGAAACCGTAAAATATTAGAAGGATATTCAATTGTTAGATCACCTTTATTTGAAAATATTTCTTTTGATTTTTGGAAAATTTGAATGTCTACTTTCTTGCAATCAATAGATTATCGAATGTGGCATATGATTCAAAATGGTTATTCTGTACCGTCACGTATTATAGATGGAATTAAAACTGATACCCCTTTTTCTGAATGGAGTATAGTAGAATAAATTTATGCTGAATTAAATGCTAAATGTATGAATTGTTTGTTCTGTGCTTTAAATTTGGAAGATTATATGAGAATCTCTACATGTACTATCGGCAAGGAAATTTGGGACAGTTTATGCATTACATATGAAGGTACTAGTGAAGTCAAGCAATCTAAGTTGAATTTTTTGATGCATGACTATGAACTCTTTAGCATGAAACCTTATAAGACGATCTTAGATATGTATACTAGGTTTATTCAAATTGTAACATCATTGCATGCTTTAGGTAAAGAATTTTCAAACTTTAAAATAGTCAATAAAATTCTACGTTGTTTAATTGACAAGTTTGATGCCAAAGTTGTTGCTATTTGCGAATCAAAAAATTTGAATAAATATTCTATTGATAATTTGATTGGCTCACTCAATGCCTACTAGCAATATTTGGGTCAAAGACTTTTGGATGCAGGTGAAACAATAATGCTAAAAGCGGAAGGCATGGAGAAAAGTTGCTTAGTTGGTGAGGAAAGCGATGACTTAACAAGCAAATTGAAAAGTCCACTAAAGCACAAGCATAAGCATCAACAAAAGTGGAATAAAGGTAAAAATGGTAAGAATGTTTAGATTTCTTCAAGTATTATTTGCTTTGGATGTAGGAAATCTGGACATCTGATAATTCAGTGCCCTAATTTGAGAATTCTTCCTGCTAAAGAAAAGGGCAAAGCTAAGCAAATTATAAAATGGGAAAATAATGAAAAGCAAAAAATCTCCTGGGCAGATCTAGCTTCTCAATCATCAGACTATGAGCAAAATGATATTTAAACCCTTTGTTTATGTGTTTTTGTGTGTATGTTTTTTATTTGTTGTATTTTTATTTTTGTTTGTTTTATGTGTTTTTCTATTTTTAATTTTTGTGTGTTTTGTATGATTTTGAGATATTTTCATATCGGATTCCATGTTTCTTGTTGTGAGACATTTGGAATGTGATATGAAGATTTTTATAGTTTGTGTACTTGTATTTTGTTTAGTGTTTTTCTATTCTTTTATTACTTTAGATTTTTTTTAGATGTTTAAGTGTTTTTGTTATGTGTTTGAAATGTTCGTTAGCCTATATGAAAAACCCTTAAATTTTTGATCTTACAAGTGATATACTTTGAACTGCAACATAAAATTGAATTCATTAGAAAATCTAATTTTTCTAAATTTAAGTTGTGTTTATAACTTGATATTATTAAGATTGTCAATTTCATGTCTCTTATTTAGACTACATTAATTTTAATATTATTATTACAATTGTGATGTTTTTTTATTTTATATTTCACTTATCAATTAATATTTATGCACTTAGAAAGATTTGAAGTTTTAGATTATTGATTTTGGAAAGAATACAATTACTCTTGAAAATTGTACAAATGTACAAAAATCAAAAGAAATGCGCAAAGATTTGCAATGTGAAAAATAGGCACAAAATAAGCCTAACAAGTGAAAAGATGCACAAAAATGTGCCACAAAATTGAAAAAGATGCGCAAAGCGCCACATGTGGTAGTTATTTCTTTCCTTAATTTTTTAATCTCTTAATTCAAAATTGATCTTATGTACATTTATATTACATATTGAAATATGAAATATAAAATTTTTATATCATAATTTTTACAATGATTTTCTCTATCTTAAATGTCTAAATATACTCATGTGTTGATTAATTCTTTTTAGTTTCTATGTTATATCTCTTCTTAAATTTTATGAATTTTATGATTTGGCTAATGTTTTAATTTTATTTGCATAACTTATGTCAAACACTTTAAAGGTTAAATTTTTAAATGATTTTCATATGTCTGCTTACATTTCTAGTCTTTTTCTTCTTCACTTTTTGATGTTGTCAAAAAGGGGGAGAAATTGTTTATTGTGTCTTGTATATTCGTATCGTTGTGTGTTTGTTTTGTTTAGTGTATGTGTGTTTGTTTTGTATTTCTAAAAATTTTGAAAACAAAAATAATTTTAATGCCTACTTATTTTCTTATGTTAATTAATTCAGGGGGAGTTTAGGAGATTCTTAGAATTTGAAATTATACAAACAATAATTGTTTTGCCATCATCAAAAAGGGGGAGATTGTTAGGAAAGTTGCTATTTGCATGTTTTACATTCTTGCAACTTGTATAGTTTTGATTATTCCAAATATTATTGTTTTATGTGTTGTTATCTCCTAACATTTTTTGGAAGATTTGTTTTCGCTCTTGTGTGTACTAATATTTCAGGAAAATCGAACCCCATACTACGAAGACTTCAAATCAGATTCAGCATTAGATACTTTGTGAATTTGAAGCTTGTACTTTTTATTTAAATTAAATTTGAGAGGGAGTGATTGTAATTGAGTGAATAAATTTACACACACTTAAAGGAGATCTTGAAAAAGTTTTTGTACTGATCGTACGGGACGAACATTGTTCGTACGGGACGATCAGATCAGTTATCTCCTTGTAAGAGCAATGGAACGGACAGGAACTGAACTGAAAAAATTTTCTAAGGAATGATCGTCTAGACGAAATCATTTTTCATCCCAGGACGAGTTTCTCACTGTAAAAATTTCGTCCAGACGAAGTCCAGTTCGTCCAGGACGATGGGAACCGACTATGGCAGTTTTTGGCAATGTTCTGCAGTTTTCGGAACCAACTTTTGATATAACTGTTCGTACCGGACAAAAATTTTCGTCCCGGGACGAACCAATTTCGTCCAGATGAACAAATGGTTCGTACGGGACGATCCGGTGCGCAGAAAAACATATGTTTAGCAGTTTTTTGGACGGTTTTTCATGTCCTTTCTATATAAGGAGTCCTAAAAACTATCACAAGTGCCTTTGAAGTTGTTTTCTCTTGAGAGGGGTCATTGAGTGTGAGAGTTTGAGAGAGATTGTAAGAGTGAAGAGTGAGAGATCAAGTAAGGGGTTTGTGAGGGATTCACAAGGTTACTTGAAGAAGAAGATCTCTTTGTTTCTTCCCATCTCCTTTGAAGGCTCTCAAGTGAAGTTCAACAACATCGGTCCGGTTCTCTGCCGACACTTGGAGAGTGCAAAAGGATGACAAAGTGTATCTTTGACAGCCATTGTGTCTTCGTTCTTTGGGAGAAAACTAGAAGAGAGAACTTGAAAGGGAGAGATGAAAGGGTGGAGTTTGAGAGGGAGAAGATCCTTGGAGGGGATTTGAAGGGAGTGTGAAGGGGATATTCACACGGTTGCTTCGACGAACTTGCACTTCAGTACCATCGGATTCAAGGGTCGTCTTGAGGGAAGTTTTGGCGAGAAGAAGATCTCTTTGGTGTCAAAGAACCCGGCTACTCCGCCGCACCGGGGAAGGTGAAAGTGATTTTGTACAGGCTTCTCCGCCTTGCTGTGGGGGCAAAAGGAGAGTCACTTTGTGGTATTAGTGCAATACTCAGAGGGTGCCTCCGGGGAGTGGACGTAGGTCAAGGTTTGACCGAACCACTATAAATCTGGTGTGTTCTTTCTTATTTTTCTTCCGCATTTAATTTTATTGCAAGTTGTTTACTCTGGTTGAAAAGTTTATTTTTTAAACTTTAAATTTAACTTGCATTAATAATTAAAAAGGTTTTCTAAAAATCCAATAGTAGAAGTATAATTTTTAAATTACCAATTCCCCCCCCCCCCCTCTTGGTTAGCCTTGGAACATTAACTTAGGTTTAACAACCTATTTACTAGACCCAACATATTCTTCTATGGGCTGGTTGAGTACTAATCAGCTTATGCTGTTAGAAGACCGTTGGTACTCTTCTCCACCCAATTGGATCAAGATAAATGTAGATGCGGCTTTATATTCTTCATACAAAGGCGGTATAGGAGGAGTTGCTAGATATTACAAAGGGCGGTTGAGTGCAGCTTTCAGAATTCCTCAAATGCACTGGGATATTACTTATTTGGAACTTCAAGCCATAATATCTATTCAAGAGGTGATCAATAATTGGAGCAATGATTTCAAAGGTATAATAATTGAAAGTGATAATGCAAATGTCATCAAGATCATTCATAAAGCTCTCAAGAAAGGAAGAAGAGGTAATGATAAATTTTCATTTATCTTTGATTTGAATTTTGTTTGCTTTAGTAGTATTAAGAGAACATGTAACAAGTTAGCGGACCTTTGTGCTAACTTTAGGGTTTTTTCTTCTTTTTGGTGGGAAGATTTAGCTTTGGACTCAATTCCTCCATCATTTATTAAAATTTTGATGGAGGAATCAACAGCCTGCTTATAGTCGGCTGTTTTTCTTTGTGTTTTCTCTTTTAGTTCCTTATTAATGCAAGTTTATTGCTATTTCAAAAAAAAAAAAAAATTCCAAGCGTGCCTCACTTGAGTTCTCGATTCTTTTCTCTCCATGTACCTATTCAGCTATTCTCCACTATTTTCATTTGCTCTGTTTCTAGAAGTGGAGAAGCACATTTGCAAAGTATACAGGCAAAGTTTTCTTAATGCGGGAGATCTCTTGAAGGTCACATGAGGACTCATGTTGTGTTGAGCTCTCTCATGGAGGATGAGAACTAGTCAGTCAGTTGATATGGCCTTTGAGATAATCCAAAGAAGTCGCAGTAGTTTGATGATGGGTATCCAGAGAAGTAAAAGCATATGGTTCATGCCAAGAGAGAGAAGGTTTGCATGCTCAGAGAATTCTTCATCTAAGATGCGTAGAGAAGAACTCAACCATAAGGAGGAGGATTTATGGAGCAAGGGAAGTTATGATGAGCAAGTGGAGGAAATGTCGAGCTAATCTGATAGCGAAGCTTCCTTAATTTCAATGCCAGTGAGGAAGAGGAGAAGGACATCACAAAAGATTACAATGACCTCTGTTTGTTCTGCTCCGTCAAAAATTTACCCCCAACTGGCTAAAATTTTAAACTAAGCATGATTATAAAGTTAATTATGCCATTAAGTATATTTAAAATAAAATTAAAAAATAAGCATAGTCGACTGTTTAACGAACAGCTAATAGGCAGGATGATAGTGCTGACTCGACTTTAAGTATAAGTCACCCGTACGGGCATCTTACACTCAATTATATTTTTTAAAAGAATTCAATTAAAGTGTAAGTTGACTGTGCGGTGACTTAAACTTAAATAACGTTTTATAAAAAAAATGAGGAAGTTTTTTATAAGTCATCTCGTTAATTTATTTTTATTTTGGTATTAATCAAATTAAGAAAATTGTTATGCTAAACAGTTTTATAGTGAAAAATGTTGAAGTTAACAGTTCTTTTTTATTTTTATGTTGAAATTAACTGTTAATTGTTAACCTGTGAATGTATTCAAGCTAACATGACAAAGGAAAGAAAATGAAAATAGAGATGAGAGAAATAGGGCATTTTATTAATGGTCAACCTCTTCTCTATGACAGTAAGCAAGTGGTATTTATAGACAAATATTTATATGACCGTACTAACTCTAACTGAATACAGTTTAGACTTGTTGGTGTGTCGTTCCAATGTGTTTCTGTTAACATGTCCCGGCAAACTGTTGACGTACATGGCGTAATCAGTTTGTGAACAATGTGATGATACCGAGATATAGATAGTGATTTTGTAAACACACCAGCCAGTTGATCTTTTGATGAAATGTGATGAACTTGTATTGGATGATTCTTGATACATTCCCTTATAAAGTGACAATCAACTTCAATATGTTTAATACACGCGAGCATAATAAACTAGATTAGTTGATAGAGTAATCGCGAAGGTATTATCACAATATAAAATTGTTGATTCATGCTGAGTGCATCTTAGTTCTTGAAGTAATCTCCGAAGCCATATAATTTCAGTTGTTGTTGTAACTATAGCACGATATTCTGCTTTAGTGGATGAACGTGCTATGGTGGATTGTTTCTTCGCACTTCATGAGATAAGTGTGGATCCTAGAAAATTACAGTATCCGGTAGTTGATTTTTGGTCATTCTAATCTCTAGCCCAATCAGAATCTTTATAAGATCAAAGAGTAAGAGAGGTTTTGGAGATAGGCAATCCATATTGCAGTGATCCATGAATATATCTTAATATTCATTTGAGTGATTCAAAGTTGGATTTAGTTGGTTGGTACATATGTTGACAAGCTTTGTTTACTGCATACGTGATGTACGGATGGGTAAGAGTAAGGTAGTGAAGTGCTCCTACCAATTATCGATAGAGTTTAGGATTGGTAAAGGTAGTTGAATCTGTAGTTGAGACATTTTTTCTGGTACTAGGTGTTGCAATTGCTTTGCTGTTAAGCATGCCTGCTCATGCTAGTATGTTTTCTGCATATCTTGCCTGATGAAGTAGCAGACTCGCTTGCATTTGTTCTACTATAATACCAAGAAATTGAGTGAGACATCCCAGATTCCGCATTTTGAATCGTTGGTGTAGTTAGTTGATAAGAGTAGTGATAGTTTGATCATTATTACTAATTAGTATGATGTCATCAACATAAATCAAGAAGTACATGATCGAGTTGTTCTTTTGGAAAATTAGTAAACAAGAATCTGAATGACTAATGGTTAACTCAAGTTCATGAAGAAATCCTGTTAGAGTTTCAAACCACTGTCGTGGTGCTTGCTTAAGACCATATAATGCTTTATTTAGTTTGCAAACATGTGTGGGATGGTTCTCATCTATGAAGCTCGGTAGTTGCTTCATAAATATGACATCCTTTAGTGAACCATGTAGAATTGTGTTTGAGACATCAAGTTGATGTATTGGCCATTTGTGATACATTGCAATGACTAAAAGAACCCGCACCGTTGGTATATTTGCTACCAGGCTAAACATTTATGTATAATCCAATCCAAACTCTTGGTTATAACCAGTGTAACAAGTCTTTCCTTATAACGAGCAAGAGTACCATCCAAATTAATTTTTTCCCTGAACATCCATTTGCATCCTAGAGTATTTTGAGATGAATTTGGAGGAACTAATTCCCATGTACCTTGTGACTGTAGAGCTTGATATTCTTGAGACATGGCTAAACGCCAATGCTCCTGTTTTACTACTTGCATGTAGGAGGTAGGATCTAGTTCACTCATCTAATGAGTAAGATTGAAGATTTTTTTTTTCGGTTTGAGGCGACCTGTTTTGGAGTTGAGTTTGCATATGATGATGAGATGTTGGTTGTATGGCAGGTGGTGATTAGTCTTGAGGTGGAGAATTCAACCGTAGAGAGTTATGTGATGAGGATATGAGAGGAGAAGGCTGACGAGATGGTGGGATAATTGAAGCCTTATGATGCAGTTGAGATGTTATAGTGGTTGCAGGAACTAGTAACAGTGGATATATATTGGGTATCTGATTTTCCTTTGATGAGCGTGTAGATTAGGCTTGATTATGTTTGTAAGGGAATATGTATTCATTAAAGATAACATGCAGATATATATGAACCCGATTTGTTTTGATATCAAGGCATCGGTATCCTTTTTGAGCTTGAGCATAGCCAGTAAATATGCATGGGAGTGAGAGAGGTGAAAGTTTTGATGTAGAATATGGTCGCATCCACGGGTAGCATAAACAACCAAAAGTTTTTAAGTGAGTATAGGATGGTGGTTTGTTATATAATTTCTCAAATTGTGTTTTATTTTGAAGAGTATGAGTGGGTATACGATTGATGAGATAGAGGGTAGTGTGTAAATCTTCAACCCACATATTAGAAGGAACATTTAAATGTATGAGAAGGCTCCTAATGGTTTCAAGAATATGTCGATTCTACCTTTCAGCAACACCATTTTGTGAGGGTGTATAAGGACAAGTATACTGATGATTTATGCCCCACTGAATGCAATAGGATTTGAAGTTATTATTGAGGTATTCACCTCCTCCATCCGTTCGAATGAATTTATTGAATTGGCACTTTATGAATTTATGAAAAGTAACAAATGTTTTGGTTACTTTAAATTTATGTATGAGTGGAGAAACCCAACAAAACTTCATGTAGTCATCAATAAATGACACATAGTAATGAGAGCCTTGTTTAGATGTGACAGAGGAAGGACCCCATACATTGGAATGAACCAATTCAAATGGAACAATAATGGTAGAAGTAGAAGTAGGAAAAGACAATCATCTACTTTTAGCTAGACAACATGTATTACATGGTTTAGTAGAGAAGGAAGTACAAATGCTGGAATGAAAACTAGCTAAGTATTACAAGGTGGAAATTATAGGATGCCCAAGCCGATTGTGCCATAAGTCGGGTATGGATTCAAGTGATAGTAGAGCTAGCTTTGGTGGAGGTACCGTGGATTGAACTTTGTAAAGACCATCATGGCATGGACCTTGAAGTAGAATTCGATTAGTCTTTGAATCCTTGATTTGATAGTCATGTGATGAGAAAGACATAACACAATTGTTATCTTGGGCTAGTTGATGAACCGAAAGAAGATTGAACAAAATATTTGGTACATAATGGAGTTTATTAAGGTAGAGATTACTTACCGAGGTGGGAAGTAACCCTTTACCGGTATGTTGCAGTAGTAGTTATTATCCATTGCCCAGCATAACCTAAGAGGTCCCGATATATGGCTCGATTGTGGTAATTTGTGATGAATTTGATGTTAGATGCGTGGATGCTCCTGTATCAAGAAACCAATCTGATTGTCGAGATGCTTCAGGCGAGATGAATAGAGCTGCATTTGTATTGCTTTATGTGTATGATACCAACAGCGGATGGCAGAATGGCCAATTTTATTACAAATTTGACATATGGTATTGTGGTATGCTGATTCATCTCCTCGTCTAGATGGTAGAAGTGTTCGGTGACCATGATTGACTCATGAATTGTTGAAACGACCATGCCACGACCTTGAGCTGCAGTTAATGCCATGGTGTTATCCGTTAGTTGTAGCGTTTGTAAATCTTTAATGGCTTCTTATGTTAAGTTCTATTCTTCAGTACATAGGAGGCTGTATAATTCGTCCAGATTTAGTGGCTGAAGATTGGTGCGTATTGCCGTCTTGAATGCTTGATAGGAGGAGGGAAGTCCATTAAGTGTATAAAGAATCGCATCTTCTGGATCAATTGTGCTGCCAGTCCCTGTGATGGCATCAACTTTGGATTTAATTTCTAGTAGATATTGAGTCATTGATTTGACTCCCTTAGACAAATAATGCAATTCATTTTTTAGCTGTAGAACACGAGAACGTGTTGTAGATTGAAGCTGATGAGCAAGCGTTATCCGGATTTAACTGCAATGTTGCAGTGATAGCGCATATGGTAGGATGGAAGGCGTGATCATGGAGTATAGTGTAGCAGCTAAATTTTGATCCATTAGTATCCAGGTTTCTTATGGAGACCTAACAGTTGAGGTGACGTCGGCTTCTTGATCAGAGAGATACTCCGAACAAGATGAAGTTCAGTCAAGAAATCCTTTAAACCCATTTGCGATGAATAGCTTTTCCCCTTTAGATCTCCAAATTGGGTAATTTTCAACTGTTAATGGAGTTGTAACAAGATTCTTGATATTACTTATCAAGAACTTGAGTTGAGTCAGTATAATGATGAAACCGTTGGAAGACGTTGAGTCTCCGATGAGTGGTGAGATAGATGATCCAGCCATTGATAGAGAAAAAATGATACTGTAGCTCGAAGACGATGTACGCGAATAAGGAGAAGAAAAAAAATTATTTGAGCTCTGATACCATGTTAACCTGTGAATGCATTTAAGCTAACATGACAAAGGAAAGAAAATGAAAAACAGAGATGAGAGAAGCAGTGCGTTTTATTAATACTCAACCTCTTCTCTATGACAGTAACCAAGTGGTATTTATAGATAAATATTTACATGACCGTACTAACTCTAACTGAATATAGTTTAGACTTGTACTTTCTTATTGGTGTGTCGTTCCTGATGTGTTTCTGTTAATATTAATAGAGTTATTGATCTTATTTAGGTTTTGTGAGTTGAAATTGACTACTTAGGAAATGTTGAGATGTTTTAGAAAACTAAGTTATGTTTATTAAATATTAGCTTGTTTATACATTGGAATTAGTGCATACAAAATGTTAACAACATATGACGATGAATTAGTTGTGTCATGATTTATTATAGAAACATCATATGAGCTTGCTTGCTTGTTCATTAGGTTTTTTTTTTATTATGTACTTCTTTAGTGTTTGTTTGGTTGTATATTACTGTGTTATTTGTTTTTTTATTTTGAATTTAATTTTTAGAGTAGTTGTTGTTAGAAGCAATAAATAATATTTTACTTGAGTATAAATGTAATGTAGCATAAACCTCCTCTATAAATGGGATACATTTGGAGGCAGTGAAGAAGGCTCATTAGAGCAGGTTGAGTCCTGTAAGTTTTTTATAATATTTGAAATATGAGATTATATATCATTTTGTTTATAATGTATTAGTCAACTTTGGAGAAGATTAGATACCTTCCAACAAAATATTTACTGTTACATGGGAGATAATTACAACAATATATTGGGAAGAGTTATGGAAAGTCCTGTGGAGATGAATGTGAGGGAAAGTGAAACTTTTAGATGTTCCATGCATGACTTGGTTGAAGAACTCGATTGTTTATTTTTGAATTTGCATGAAGAAACTTATAGGATAGGTAATTACTTAAATAAAAAGTTAAAAAACCCAATAAGTTTAGATACCGTACAGAAAAATTAATATAACTTGCAATTATGAACAAGTTAATCACGCTAAACATTGGTTTAATGCTTCAAATTTTGTTACAATATAAAAAAACACTACATAAATAAATTAAAAATAAATAAAATAACTCATTGTGCCATTTTAGTAACCAAAATAGGTTAAAAAAAAAACTTGCATAAAATTAGGCATTAACATGTTCACCAACGCATCTTAGCAATATAAAACAATAGTACTACATAAATAAATTAAAAAAAAAACAACTCATATTAATAATTAATTAACCAAATTAGAAAAAAAACATACACAAATTTGGGGATTTCACATCATCACCAACACATCTTAGAACAACCAAATTTAAAATATTATGAAGACTGATGAACTCATATGTTAGGAAACAATATACTTCCTAAGTTTCTCTTTCAAATGTATATTGCTCAATTAAGAAATAACTAAACAAGATTTTTCAAAATAAAGGGGCAAAGCCCTAGCTTTAACTAACATTTTTATCAACTATTAACGGTTAAAATGTTCAGCTTAGTGAACTAAAGAAATAATAAGTAAAAATTAGTGCAAAAGATAAACAAGAAAATTAAAACCCTTACCTTCTTGCTGCTCTCACGTGGAAGAACAGAGGAGACAACGCATGCAAGCGAAAACGAAAGCTAGGATTTCAAACTAGACTTAAAAAAAAAAGTTGTTTGAGCCAATTTCCCATTCAAAAGTTGCCATTTTTGGACCAAGTTGCCATTGAACGGGCGACAATGCCTATTTTTAAATTTAATTAGTAACATAACCACATAAGTAATTTTTAATCATGCTTAGTTTAAAATTTTGCCACCAACTGTATCCTCGGAGTACAAGTGTGGGCTACGAAAATTCACGTCTTAGGTTCTCTGCGGCCACTTTTCCTTTTATCGGGTCATCGAAAAGAGTTTTAACGCTTAAGTTCTGAGGAAAAAATTTAAAAGATAGATTGGGTTGTGAATAAGATCTTGCCCATAGTTTTTGCCTTCATTTTGGAAGGACTTTATGATTTGAGTTCAGGTTTCTTATAGGTGCAAGCCCCTATAATTAATTACCCCTCCTGATAATGAGAGAGAACTTTCGATTAAGGCTATTTCTAAAACAAATTCAAAATATCTGGTGTATAATAGCAGCAGAGTTTTGGCATTTAAAATTTAACATTTATAATTGATAATTTACCACCTTGTGCTTAAAGTGGATAGTTGGAGGTGATGATTGACCCGATTAAGATCTAATGGTTCCATCATCTCGGGTCATCATAATCTCTAGTTTATTTAGTCAGATGAGGTAGTTCACCCAACCTGACAGAAGAATCTTTACCAACAACCATTAGTTGCTTCATTCAAGGGTACCATGTAGACCTAGCATGAATATTTTCTTAAGGGGATAAATTTGAACCCATCTTAGTTAATAGAGGGCTTTGTGCCCTATCGATCATGTTCTATTGATTCATTGCTAAAGGATTTATCGATGTTAGGGAACATATGAGCTCTGACTATGACCATAATTTAACGGTATCCATTTAACAGCAAAATCACCCGATCATAGGGTGTTAACCTCATTCTTGCATAAGTCTCATCAATCAAATTTAAATTCAAAACCAAACTCAAAATTTAAAATTAAAAATCTAGGCCAAAAGCCTATATCCCATAACCCTTTTTAAGTTATTTTTTAATCACCTCAAAACCAAATAAAATAACCTCAAATTCATGAGTCATTAGTTACAAATTAATTAAGCATATCTCTAAGGTCAACCCTCCAAATTTGAGGCCAATCTAATTTCTCTAACCCCCAAAATTCAATTAAAATCTAAAGGCTGCAAAACCTTTAAATATTTATACCACATGCCAATAGATTTTTCACCTTGTGGTATTTGACCTTGAGAACTCCAAAACTCTTGGACATGTCCATAACCCGTGTTAGGACATGCTAACCACAAAATTGCACTTTGGTGGACCTTGATTGACCCAGAGTTGACCTTAGGCCCATTTGACTAAAATGTCTTCAGGGCTAAATTGATTTTTTTTTCTAAACTTCAATATGGCTCAATTAAACTAAGCCATGGAGACTCTAATAATGCATCCTAGATATCTTTAGGAGTGCATTGAACCTAAACTTAAGTTTTAGTTTGACTATATTATCCAAATCAAATATGGTTAACCAAAATGTCCCTTAAGGGCTTAAACATGTATTTCATGCAAGGAGACATCATCATTGCATGGGATCACTTCCATTGGATCCAAAATATCAATTTGAATTTGTTGGACCTAACCTCAACCCTTGGTTTGACCTGGTTGACAATATCAAGCATAATTGACCAATTAAACATATACCCAACCAAAGTCAAATTTAATGCTTCAGGAAATTTAAATTTAAATTAACCACTCAAAATCATTCAATTAAATATTCTAAGCATGTTTAAAATTCTCGTAAGTCAAATAACCATTTGTTTGACTTAGTCAACCCATTTGAAATGGTCAAACACATGCATTTAATCAATCTTTCATGCAAACACCCAAACCTTGACCTCAAACTCTTTGGGTTGTATTCCTACAACAAACATAATCTCTCCAACTTTAGTTTCGTAAGGTAGATAGACTGAAAGATGTTCCATAAAATAAAAAAATCATGGTGGAAAATTTTTTTTCTAACATGCACAGGATGATTGATATGTTCTCCTCGCTCCTATGTAAAGCATCTTCACTTAATTTAGATGTACAGAGGTCTTTGAAAAAAATGCTAAGCTCTGTTAATGAATTTGATAGGTAATCTGGTAACATACATATTATTATCAGAAGTAGAACCTCCATAATTATGATATAATCATGACTTTTTAGTCCAAATAATCTCGTAAATTTAAGGTCTACACATCAGCTTAAGTTTGATCCATAACTATCAGACATTTTTAAACCTTTAAATCACTGACATATTAATCTTTTTTGCTATAACGTGAAAGAGTAAGGTACTTTGGGCTTCTTTATTTTTATCGCTGGTTGTTACTAACTCTAGATTTCTTTACTAGCAGTACTCTTTAATGTTTATTCTAATTTTGACGTTATCCCTGGTCTTACATTTAACTTTCATAATTGTATTAAAAATGTTATCCATAAAGTTTTTCTTAATGTGGATAACATCCAGATTATACCTTATCAAATTTATTCTCTAATATGGTAATATCCATAAAATACTTTTTTTAATCCAATTATATTAAACACCATTTCCAAAAAATTTACACTCTGATAATGTTGAAAAATCAATAATTGATGAAAACTCAGAAAGTCTATGTAGTACGTCATCACCACTTAATCTGGGTGGATGAGGTGACCTCTCAACTCTATTTTTAACGAATGTTTCCTTATTCTTCTTAAACTGATGATCAGCAAGTAAGAACATATGATGACAATCAAACCAAGTATTTTTTTCCTTCATATTTTAGTGTGAAATATTTAGTATTGTAGTAAGGGCAAGCTAATTTTCCTACTATGCTCTAACTAGACAACATATTATAAGCTAGAAATCGCTAATGATCCAAAGCAATACAGGTCTAAGGAAAAAATTTTGCTTGATTAAAATGTCATATGTTAGGACACTTTCTTCCCATAAGAACATGAGATCATTAATTAATGGTTGCAAAAAAAATATCAATTTTTGCTTTTGAATTATGTAGTCCAAGTATTATAAGTGTTAAGAACATATACAGGGTAGTCATACACATCTTTAGTGAAAGGTTGTATGTTATTAGTATAACTGGCCAACAAGAGTACGACGAAACTGCCTAACTATATACAATAAAATCATCAGCACATAATCTCAATCTTATATTGTGTGGTTCAATAGTAATGAAGCATGTGTTCGATCAAAATATTTGCATGCTTCAACATCTGATAGATGAGAAACAACAGCACTATTTGCTAATTTTTCCTTATGCAATCTTACATGCTGAACTCATTGATGTGTAGAGTTGTTGAAGTCTTGGAATGATCGATAAATAAAATAAACGAGAATATATAACATCTTTCTTTTGACGACGTTGTTTTCCAGAGTTCAGTTTAAACTGAGGCGCATTGCATGTGAGATAATAAATTTATGTCGCATCATCCTTGTAGTATAACATATATCCAATGATACAATAATCAAATTTTATAATAGTGAGACCCAATTTGGATACTAATTTTTTTATTCGGTATAAATCTGTGTGGATTAAATTATTCGTTAGATTTATTTCTTTGGGAAGACCAATGAAGTCATTAAAATAATTATGAGAGATATTACATTCAATTTTGATACTTAGCATTCTCGCAGCAATTGATAATTCTGAATGAGTTCTACAACCATCCCAAATTAGTTTTTGAGCTGCATATAGTAACTCAAAGAATTTTTTGGTTTCTACATTTGGTGGCTCTTCCATATTATCCCTAAAATTAGGACCCGCTACATCAAAAATAAGTTCTTCATACAATCTAGTCATTTGATCTTCATCAAATATTTTAAAAAAGTTGTGGATCGACCGACATGAGTATCTCTATGTGGCTCATAATCACCATGTGAGATCCAAATCCAGTAGTCTAGAATAAATCCCCTGCGATATAAATCAACCTTTATATCATCGAGCTTAAGGAATGCTTGATTTTTGTTCTTCAAATATGTACATCTAAACATTCCATCGAACTTAAAGAAAGGTAGTTGAGATACAACTTGAATAAAAGTCTCAACTCCCTGCATAAATTCATCTGTCAATCCTCTTCGACCCGGTAATAATTTGTTATACATCCAATATCTCTATTCTTAGATACTCATTTGGATGTTAAAGCAAGCATTCCCTACATAGTTGTGAAATCAATTATTATAATATATGCATCCTTAAATGTCATTTAAATCTAAGAAAGAAATATCATTTACTCTCCTAACCGGGTTATCGGAAGGAAAGCATTTTTTGTGTTTGTTTTAAATCAATATTATGCTTCTCATTTAATGGCCAACATGTTGCGCCATAAAGCATTATAGGTCTCACCACAATCTTATAGAATTTTACGTTAAGTTTGAGTAGGACTTTTCTATCACACAACAAGTCCGATGCATTCATCAAGTTCAACCATCCAACTATAATTCTACTAATAATATCCACATCTATTTCACTACCATCACTCTGAACAACATACCCAAATTATCTAAAATGTATACTGACAAATGTCTAATAATATCCAATTTTATGTGTTTGTTGACCTCTAACAAATGTTTAGTAAGAACATCCATTATTGAAGCAACAATATATGGGTTTAAGGGTGATCCTTAATGTAATCCATCTAAAATAGGAAAATACTTGGTCAAACCACCTTTTGTTTGAACGCAAGTAACAACTTTTGCATACATATCCTTAATGACTTTTTAATAAGCATTATTAACCTCTTTCTTTTCTAGAACTTTCAATAGCACTTCTCTTGAAACTTTATCATATACTTTCTCTAATTCAATAAATATCATATGTAGATCCTCCTCATTCTCTCTATATTTCTCTATCAAACCTCTCAATAAATGTATGGCTTCCATAGTAGACCTACCGAGCATGAATCCAAATTGATTTTGAGAAATATTAGTATCACGTAGAAACCTACACTCCATAACCTCGATGTAATCAAAATGAAATATAAAAATACTCTTTAAATAACTATCCAAGGCTAAAGAAAAAAAAAATGTAAATGCAAACCTTCGGGGTGGGTGTTCAGCTTAGCAGGAGTGATCCAGGGAGTCGACGAGCATAGCAAAAAAATTTGGCAGGCAAAGTGCGGGTGTGATCAGCGGCCGGAGTGAGGGCGTGATCGGCGGCTAGAGTTACGGTGTCGGCGGCCAGAGTCTTGCGGAGGCAATCTGAGGAGAGCACGATCGCAGACGGAGCGGCATTTGGAGGAAAATATGATACACAAACCAATGAGAAGGGTCAGTTTGGCCAATTTTAGGTCAATTTCCGACAATTACCAGGTAGTTTCGACCGCCGAAAATAAAACACTTAACACCGGAGGCTTAGCCACTGATAAAGGCGACGCGAAAATAGAAAATTGGAGGCCTACCAGGGGGTTATTTTACCATAGGCATTTTCGGTGACTTGTTATTAAATACCTCTAGGTAAACTGCTGGTTATTACCAGCATTCAGACATCCGGTTAAACCCGCGGCAATTCTGTCGGTTATTTGACAGCCAGAATTACTACTGGTAATCGTTGATTTTCCTATAGTGATAGCCAAGCTACATCAAATATTGATGGGATTTCTACTATATCCCGTATATATATTTTATAATTCTCTAAGGCCTATAAATAAGGGAGGATCAAGACAACAAGGAGGATGAAAAAAAATCAAAGCGAAAGAGAGGAAAGACATACGGTAAAGAGAGATATTGTATCATTTTTACCTTTTTTAGCTTAGGATCTATAGCAAAGAGCCATTGCTTTCATTATTCTCATACATTTGGCTTGGAAAATAAAGATTTTATCTAGATCCATCTTCTCTCTCTCTCTCTCTATCATCCTCTCTTTCTTTCTCTTGTACTCTTACTTCATCATCTACACCTCTCAGCTCTCAGTCTATAGGTGGCCTAAAGTATGGCCTAGCATCATCCACCATATAAAAAAAATACAACACTTATAATTAAATTAAGTGCCTCGATGAGTTAAATTTGACAAGCCAAAGATTACTTAATTTTGAAACCATTAAGTCACCTAATGTTGAAGGATATATGATCAATGAAATTAATATGGGTCATCTGATAAAGTTTTCTAGATTTTTCCTATATTTATGAGCATGTCATTCTAAGAAAATCTATAAATAAGCTATAACTCTCTATATAATTGGAAACCTAAAGCTTGGACTTTAGCTTGAGAGTCAAATAGAGCTCAGATCGATATTATAAGAATCCCAAAGCTCCACTTGAACACCATCATTAGGACATTGTTAGATCATTACTATCAGAGCACTGCTTGATGTCACCTTGGACCATCACATGAGCATAACTAGTAGGCCACTACCCACTTGCCTTCATCAAAATATTATTTGACCAGCATTATTAAAATACTACTTGACTTCTGCATTCATACCATCACTTGGCCATTGGTACCAAAATATTTCATGACCACCAACTCTCAAATATCATCCTTCATAAATTGTCACACAATTGTGGTCCTTCTAACTAACATCTCCTAAATATAGATCATTTGACTATCATCACCTGATTATGATCGTTTAGCCTCTATCTCTTAATAATTGTACTCCATCCATCATCATCTAACTATAATCCTTTGACCTACATCACATGAATATGATATTATAGCCACCATTCCCTAACTATAATCTTTCGATCATAATTTCCTGACTATAGCCCTCTAATCATGATTACCTATTGCAATTCTCAGACCATTATTGCATGACTACAATCCTCTAACCACCATAACCAGACTAAGATCCTCTAGCCACTATCACTTGATTACGATCATTTATCCATCATCTCTTAACCATGATTTATCAATTCGTTGTCACCTACTATGGTCAATTCAACCACTGTCGCTCTCAATTTTGATCCTTCTAACCAAAGTAACGAGACTATAGTACTTTTGATCGCTATTACTCGACTATGATTATTCGACCTATGTCACCCAACTATGATCCTTTGATCACCATCACCTGATTATGGTCCTCAAATATTCATCGTCAATTATAATTCTCCAAACATTATTACCTGATTATAATCCTCTGACCACCGACTCATATATATAATTATCTGATAACTATCGCCTGACTACAATCCTTCAATAACCATTGCCCATCTATGATCCTTGCAACCACCATTGCCTAACTATCATCCTATTGTTATCTTCTATCGACTACATTCATTTAACCACCATCACTTTACTATAGTCCTTTTGAGCACCATCCCTTGACTATGGTCCTTGAACCTCTATCACTTGATTATGATCCTTCTGACCACTGTTGCTCAACCAATAGTCTTCCACCCTTTGTTACCTAACTATGGACATCCAAACACTATCACTCGATTGTAATCCTTATAACCACCATCATTAGATCATGCTCCTTTCAATCATTGCCACCTAAGTATGATTCCTCTGACCACCATTGCTAGACTAAGGTCTTTCAACTATTGTAGCCTAACTACAGTCTTTTAACCTTTATCATTTGACTATGGTCCTTCCAACCCTAATACTATAATAAAATCCTCTAATAATCATCTTCTGACTATAGTCTTCCAACCGTGTTACTCAAATATGATCCTTCAAGCACCATTGCATGACTACAATTAATCAATCTTTGTCTTCCAACACAGTCCTTCCAAACATCATTGATGAACTATAATCCTCTAACTTGTCTCACCCAACTATGGTCCTTTGACCAACCTCTCCTAACTAAGGTCCTTCTAACTACTATCACCTAATTACTTTCTTCAACTTGTATCACTTGACAATAATCCTTCAACCACTATCACTTGACTGCGGTACTAACCACTATCACCCAACCATGGTTTTTATGTCCACCATCAACTGATTATTATCCTTCTAACCATAGTTACCTGATTAAGGTCCACTGACTACCGTATTGACTTCAGTCCTCCAACCTCTATTGCTTGACTATGGTCCTTCGTCCACTTTCACTTGACCACGATCCTTCTGACAATCATCATCCAACCAAGGTCCTTCCAACCACTATCACTTGAATGTGATCCTTAAGATGGTCTTTCACTACTATTGTTATGTCGTCGTTGCTCGATTATAGTCCTCTCACCACCATCGTCTAACTACAGTCCTCCTATCTTCATTGCCTAACAATGTTCTTCCGACCTCCATCGCCTAATCATAATCCTTTGACCATCGATATTTAACTATGAATTTTTACCATCATTGTTTGACTATTATTTTCTAACATACAATCCTCCAACTATTATTTTATGTCTATATCAAAGCCTACTAATGTCATCACCTACTATCGTTGATATTATCAATGCATGCCATCATTTATAAGGTCGACGCACGCCAATGATATTAACACTTACTTATGGTATCATCTCTATAATTTATGTTGATATTTTTTATCTCTGGTCTCCACTCTCAAAGGGGTACGACCAAATAAAAAAATAACAAACAATTACTTAAAAAAAGCTCGTGTCATAAAATTCTTCCAACTTCAACAACATAATATGTTTTATACATTGCATGTTTACTACATTGAATCAATGTCTTCCTCTAATGAAAGATATCATTTGTAATTGATGACAAACATTAATAGAATCAATTTAAATGGGTCCTTTTTGGGCTTTTTCACATAATAACTTAAGTGTCTCTTACAACTCCTCTTATGTGTGTTTGTGCTGGATATTCATAAAAAAACTAAGACCTTAAAACTCTCTGTCTCTCCATCACCATGAATATTCTAACAAGCGACAAATCTCTTTGTCTAGATTCCAACATCTATTTATGTGCTTCTTGGTAATTTATTTGGTTTACATGGCCTTCCTATTATTATTAGAAAATTAAAATTAAGGAGTTTTTCATCACAAATACATAACTAAATCCCATTAGGATTTTTAACATGCAAATTTCGTGCATGTGTGCAATTTTTAGCCGAACCTTACTCAATTATATTGACTTAAGGGGGATTTGATTATTATTATTATTATTATTATTATTATTATTATTATTATTATTATTATTATTATCATTATTATGTGATTAATGGAATTAATTTTATGAGTTTTTAATTTTCTTTGCTAATTAATGAGTGGGTATGATGAATTTATGGACCAATTCTACTGTCATGAATTTTTTAATGAATTTTATTTTATCATTTAGATTCATGGAAATTAACATCCTGATTTTGTCACAAAAAGTAATTAAGGGTTGGGGCCTAGTTATTAAACTATTTAATTTAACTTTGATATTTAATATTTTGAATTTAACAAAAATATTAAATTGGTAGAATTTTTGTTAAAAATTTTGTAATTGATCTTAATATCCCCACTAAATGTCCCCACTAACTACAACGCACAAAGCTCCATATGCTTGCCCAAAGAAGACAATAAATTATTCTGTGGTCACCAAACTATTAAATGATGAGTTATTAGAACCATCTAAATACAAGAAAGTACAAGTTTAAGAACTGTACACGTGTACAATTGTAACTGGTGAAAGAAATTTATGATTAGTCTATAAATAGGATAGGAGGCTTTGTATTCACTGAGCTTTTCTTTTCAATAAAAAGTTTATGTTTCCTTTACTCTTTTCCTGTATGCTTTACCGCCTTACAATTTAACATGGTATCTGAGCCGGACACTTCCAGGTTCTAAATTTTTTTTTTCTCTACTCTATTCCGAACCTATTGTCCTTCTCTTTCTCCTTTTTTTTCATGGCCGATCAATCGGCTTCTTCCCAAATGGGCACACCTCCGTCTCATTCCTCGTCTGTTACTGTCATAACTCCTCAACTCAAGTTCTTGATCAGCAATATCAAGAATCTCGTCACCTCCTCTCTTTCGGCGGATAACTATCCGTTATGGCGATCTCAGGTGGAGAAGATTTTCAGCGCAAATGGCTTCATGGGGTTTTTGGACGGATCGACCGCCATTACCGATCCTTCCAACTCGTCGAATCTTCAGTTGATTTCTCTTAATCGATACACCGATCAACATCTTGCTTCAGCTTTATGTTCGGTAATAACTCCGACCATTCTTCCCTATGTCTTATCCCTCAACTCCTGTTCCGAAATTTGGAGCACTCTTGCTCTTCGTCTCCAATCCACCACAAGATCCCGTCTTATCCAATTGAAAAACGATCTTCATCACGTCACCAAAGGAGATCGCTCCATGACCGCGTATCTGCTGGACATCAAGGAAAAGGTAGATGCAATGGCTGCAGCTGGCAATCAAATTGATCCAGAGGATGTCGTGCTATATACCCTAAACGGTCTCCCATCTTCCTATCATTCTTTCAAAACTGCAATCAGAACAAGTCTACAACCAATTGGTCTAGATGATCTTTACAGCCTTTTGTGCTCTGAAGAACAAAATTTAGTGCAAGAAGCAGCCAAAGATTTACAATCTATGCATCTCACAGACTCATCTACCGCTCTCACTGCTTCCCGAGGTCGTGGCAGAGGACGCTTCAATTCAAATCGAGGACGTCGCGGTCGTGGCAATGCACCTAATAATAATCGCGGTGATCGAAATCCTTATCGTAATGTTACTTGCCAAATCTGTCTTAAAACAGGACACTCGGCTGCTCGCTGTTGGTACCGCAGTGATCTTAATTACACAACAACTCCTGCTCAAACTGCTTTGATTGGAACAAACGCTGCTTCTATTCCCTCTGACTGGATTCTTGATAGTGGGGCTTCATCACATTTAACTGAGGATCAATCAAATATGTCCTCTGTTGATTCTTATGAAGGCAACTCACAAATTATGATTGGAGATGGTAGACAACTTTCTATCCAAAATACCGGCAACGGTATTTTACCAACTCCATCAAGTAACCTCGTTCTAACTCAAATAAATCATGTGCCAAATCTTTCTTTTAATCTTTTATCTGTTTATCAACTTACTCACGACAATAACTGCATTGTGTCTTTTACTTCTCATGGCTATCAAATAAAGGACATGAAGACAGGTCGCATTCTTCTTCAAGGACCATGTCATAAAGGGTTATACTCGGTCAAACCAAGCTACAAAGATTCAAATCTTGCTCTGCTATCCATCAACACTATACCGGATCTTTGGCACCTGCGACTTGGGCACACTTCAGAATCGACATTGAAACATTTATCTTCTGTTTTCTCTTTAAATTCTTGTGCTGTAGGATCTTTTAATTCATGCAATACATGTCGTGTAGCTAAAAGTCGTCAATTACCGTTTTCTTCCTCTGTTTCTACTTCCACTACTCCATTTGAATTAGTTCATTCTGATGTCTGGGGACCTTGTCCTACTATGTCATCCCAAGGCTTTCGTTATTTTGTGACGTTTATTGATGATTTTACTAAATTTTGTTGGGTTTTTCTTTTAATTCAAAAATCAGATGTTACTAATAAGTTTATTATATTTTCTAAAATGGTTAACTGTCAATTTCACACGACTTTAAAAACCATTCGTACTGATGGTGGAGGTGAATATTTGAATCGTTCTTTTCAGTCTTATTGTCAATCTATTGGTATTAATCATCAGTATACGTGCCCTTACACGCCTGCTCAAAATGGAGTTGCTGAACATAAAAATAGACACATTCTTGAAACACTTAGGAGTCTTTTAATTCACTGCAATGCCCCGGCTAACCTATGGGTTGAAGCATTACATACGGCTATCTATATAATAAATTCCTTGCCAACTAAGACGCTTCAAAACATGTCTCCATTTGAAAAATTATACAATAAACAACCCTCTTTTGCTCATTTTAGAATTTTTGGGTGTCTTTGTTATCCGTGGTTGCGCCCTTATTCTAAATCAAAACTTGCACCTCTTTCCAGTCCTTGTGTCTTCATCGGGTATGCATCTCAACAAAAAGGATATAGGTGTCTTGACCCATCTACTGGTCGGGTTTTTACTTCTCGCCATGTTATTTTTACAGAACACATCTTTCCTTTTAAAAATTCATCTCCTGCTGCTAACACTACTGGTCCGAATACAAGTGGCTCGCTTCCTCCTTTGCTAATGGTTCCTATCTCTACTTTATCCACAAATCAACATCATGCTTCCTCTCAGACTCCTAATTCTGTTCAGACAGTGACTTCTTCGGTTCATTCTACTCGGAACTCTATTGAACAGAATGTTCCTATTTCTGCCACAACTCAAACAATGGCACCTACCCGTCATGTGATCTCTTCTACTCCCTCTCATCCCATGAAGACACGGCGACAAACCGGACATCTTAAACCCAAAGTTGTATTTGATCTTACCCATCAATTAACTGACAATGATCCAACTTCGTTCACTCAAGCAAGCAAAGAGGAGCATTGGCGCAACGCTATGTCGCAAGAGTTTCAGGCATTACAATTTCAAGGAACTTGGGATTTAGTTCCACCACAACCGGATCATCACATTCTTGGATGCAAATGGATATATCGCACTAAACGAACCTCAACCGGTACCGTCTCACGCTATAAGGCTCGTCTTGTTGCCTTAGGGTATAATCAAGAATTTGGTATCAATTACACTGATACCTTCAGCCCTGTAGCAAAAATTCCTTCTGTTCGTGTATTAATTGTCTTAGCTTTGCATCAAAAATGGCCTATTCATCAATTAGATGTCTCCAATGCTTTCTTGCATGGTTCTCTTCCAGATACTGTTTACATGAAGCAACCACCAGGTTTTCTTGACACCGATCATCCAACTCATGTGTGCAAATTAAACAAAGCATTGTATGGCCTTAAACAAGCTCCGCGTCAATGGTTTGAGACTCTTACTGGTTTTTTACATCAATGTGAGTTTATTACTAGTCACTCTGATCCTTCGTTGTTTATTTATAATAAAAATCATATTACAATTTACATTTTGATTTATGTTGATGATATTCTTCTAACCGGTAACAATGCTTCTTTTATTTCCCAATTACTATCCAAACTTCATCAACGTTTTCAAATGAGGAACCTGGGAACACTACATCAGTTTCTCGGCATTACTACTGAATCTACACGTGATGGATTGTTTCTCCAACAAACACAGTATGCTGAAGATATTCTACGCCGGGCCGGTATGTAGAACAGCAAAGCGGTGGCTACGCCGACTTCTGTCAAGAAGGATTTCTCATCTGAATCAAAAGCATTTTCCAATCCAACGCTGTACCGTCAATTAGTGGGTGCTTTACAGTACTTAACTCTTACACGCCCTGATATCACGTATGCGGTTAACAAGGCCTGTCAACATATGCACAGTCCTACGGATCAACACTTTGATGCTCTAAAACGGATTCTCCGGTATCTACGAGGTACTGTTCATTATGGACTACCTATCACAGGATCTTCCATGACTCTTCGGTCGTATGCTGACTCTGATTGGGCCGGTGATCATCTAGATCGCAAGTCTACTACCGGGTATTGTAATTTCCTTGGAGATACACTCATATCATGGAGTGTTAAGAAACAATCTACAATAGCACGCTCTTCCACCGAAGCGGAATATTGTGCTATTGCTGCAGTTACTACTGAAATCATTTGGCTACGCCGACTACTTCAAGAGTTGAACTTTGCTCAAACCTCACCGACAATTTTATACTGTGACAATACATCGGCAATTGCCTTAGCCAACAATCCGGTTTACCATGCTCGTACAAAGCATATTGAAGTGGATTGTCATTTTATCCGGGATTGTATCAAGAATCAAACTATCCAAGTGCATCATATTGCCTCCAAAGATCAACTGGCAGATTTTTTCACCAAAACACTATCTATCTCACGGTTTAAGTTTCTTGTTACCAAGCTTCTTACCTTCGGCACATCAGCTTGCAGGAGGGTATTAAATGATGAGTTATTAGAACCATCTAAATACAAGAAAGTACAAGTTTAAGAACTGTACACGTGTACAATTGTAACTGGTGAAAGAAATTTATGATTAGTCTATAAATAGGATAGGAGGCTTTGTATTCACTGAGCTTTTCTTTTCAATAAAAAGTTTCTGTTTCCTTTACTCTTTTCCTGTATGCTTTACCGCCTTACAGTTTAACACAAACAACGTCTAAAGCCGAATTAGTATGCGCTACATCAATTTTTTATTGTATACCAATAATTTGTACCGTTATATCAGGTGATGACACATCCTGATTCACCTCTGAACCATCTGATGACCACACAAAATAATTTCTCCCCTAAAACAAGCAGTCAAAGAAAAAGATGCATCTTTTCAGTGGAGAAAACCTAAATTTTAGAGGAAGTAGAAGTCCTTTTCTAAGAGTCATGGTTTGCTTTCTCATTTTATTTTATTCGTAGCTAAAAGAACAAAACAAAACAACAAGAATGGGAGAGAATTTTTCTTCTTTATTAACACAAAAACATAGTACAATCTTAATCACCCTTTCAGATACAACATTCTTCATTTTGATTTTCTTTCAGCTCTCTTTTGAGTTTTTTTTTTTTTTTTCAAATGATAAGAGCTTTTGAAGGCAGTGAATGGTCCACAAAACAAAGCTTCTCAAGCAAAGCAGTGTAGGGCTTGAAGTGTTCTAAAACTGGGGAGCTCAGCTCCTGTAAGGAAGAAATCTACATGGAAGTATTACCCATGATGGAGGAAGAGAAACTGATTAATATAGCAACTTACTAAAGCTTCGTTTGTGATATGTTTTATACTTCTATTTAAAGCAACTTTTTAACACACAAATGTTTAAAACTAAAACTGTTATATAAAAAATTATTTTAAAAAACAATAAAAAAAACAGTCCATCTAATTCTCAGCAGCTTTCAGGTCACAAGAAAAATGATTACTCCTGCCATTCATCGCTTGCTATAGGACAAAGAAGTCAATCAAACATACAAAAAGTTTCACATGTAAAAAAACAAACATTCATCCGGTCTTATAATTCTACTTTAAAAAAAAAATCTACAATAACTAAAGGAGAACAATATTTTGATGGAATACTAGTAGTAAACACTATCATAGAAGCAATCAATGCATTTACACAAATAAGTACAAAACAGTGAGGAACATAGACAAACAATTGGGGTGATAAACCTTAAGACTCTAGGCCAACTTGGGAAGCTAATTGAGAGTTCCACTACTCCATATGAAACAAAAGAAACCAATACTAAGTCATATACCAACTTCCACCCTTGAACTTCTGAATTTTGGGAGAGACTTTTTAAGCCATGTGATTTGAACTGGACTTTAGAGTGGTCTCAGCAGTTAAAATGCAAGTTCTGATTTTTGTTCTTCTCCATGGTCCTTGGAGCTGTAAGAAAACAGATCCCTTGAAAAGATTAAAACAAGAACAAAACCTTCACAACACAAGAAACATATTCAATGCAACATAAAAAGAAGCCAGTTATGTCCATTTGCTCAAAAACATAATTAAGAACATGAGGCATACCAAGTCCAATTGCATCTGAGCCCTTCATAATTCGCAATCTTTTGCAGGAATCAATGAACATCCTGAAATTTAACAGAATAGTAAAAAATCAATCGAAAATTGTATATGAACTAAGCTATCTATAGGGGCAACCGGAGTCCGAAGACCGGAAAAATTCGAATCCTATCCATGCAAGAAGAAAAGCAAACAAAATTATTATTTCCTAAAGAAGAGCAAAAGTAGCTTATCACAGAAGAAATTCAGAAGCTTGGATCATTAAGATTCATTTCCTATAGTAGTTATATATGTGTGCTCTTCTGCACTACCTTACACTGTAACATAGTCTTAATTTATATTTGAAAAAAGAAATATAAAAGTTTATAAATACAGTTACTCATAATATCTAGGTAGTCATAGTAAGAGGAATATAAACTTACTCCCAAGGAACATCACCCACAAGCATCCAATCACCATCCTTGTCTTCATATGTGAGCACATACTCTGAACAATTAAGAAGATCTGTCAAATAGCTTTCACTCAACCCATCTTTATTAGGTATTCCCTGCGACGCGTACTGCCCTGAAACACCACAAATTAAAGAGTCGAATGAACTCCACACTGTAGTACTGATTTACTGAAGGAAAATCCAACCAAAAAGGTATCAATAAGAAAGGAAGCAGGAATCATTCAGTACCAAAAGTTGAAAAGATATAGTAAATTTCCATGAGAGAATCTAACTTGCCAATATTTTTTTTAAGGGGCATTTTGGCCAGTTAAGGCAAACACACACACATCACATATGCAAGACTCGAACTCAAGACCTCGTAGTTGATAGCCAAAGCTCCCAACTATTAGACCAAGGAGGATTGTATTAATTTGCAAAGTTAAAATTGCATTCATAATAAAAGTACAAAAAGTTGTAGTATGATTATTGCTCAATACTAAAAAACATAATGATTCAAGCGAAGAAACAATTGAAGTACAACAAATTATCTTAAGATTAACTTAAAGAATAAACATCATATTCATTGTCCTACTAGCCAAATGGCTTCAAATATGGAAGGAGCAAATAGGCAAAATAGATACTTACATAATGTTAAGGTACAATGAGATTAAGCTTTGCAACAATTAGTGTAACGCAGAACATCCCACTAAATGATAACCACAAAGAAAAAGTAGATAGAAACGCCCATTCTACCTTTAACACTAACCTCATGGTTCTTAACAACCACTAGAAGATATCAAAGAACACAGTATACAAATATGATGTACAACAAAATGGCACAATAATCAAATATCCGTTTTATCAGCTTTTACTCATGAAGAAAGTATTAGCTCATCAGCAATGAAAATGTAATATTGAAAAGCAGAACTCACCCATGGTGAATCCACTGAACATCTTCTCAAGACCTGCCGAGAGATCCTTATAGTTGCGGTGAGTCTTCAGATCAACCTTCCTTAAGTATGGGGCTCCATCCATGCTAACCTTGACATAGAGGCATCCACCATCCACACCGCCCTTGTTCTTTAATGGACTTGCGGCCATAGTGTTCTTGCGGTGGCTGCGGATTGGCGGCCATCCTACAACCTGTGCCCTGTAAACAATTATCAAGGTTTATAACTTTACCTTTAGCCTAGTCTGTCTGGTAGATCTAAAGAAACTTCAGGGAATCCAAAACATGAAGGAAAAACTTCAAGAAAACTGAAAGAAAAAACTCAGTAGTTAAAAAAATGGCATCCTTCTAATAGAAAGGTAAAAGTACAAGCATTAAAGAGGAAAATAATTTGTTAAATTTGAAAGAGGGATGATAATTCAGAAAAGAAACTTGGATGATGATATCTTGAACTTAATTTACTCAGAAAACAAGACATGCACTCTTAAACTGCAACAAACATCAGATCGCAAGGATTTCCTTTCTATTTCAAAAAAAAAAAAAACAAAAAAAGATCATCTTACATAATAGGAAAAAAGTGTCTTGTGATTCCAAAACATGTATCTTGGTATGCTGAGTTAATCTTAAATAGGGATATCCCAAGCCTTTTTTTTCTTTTAACGATAATCCGTCAAAACCAATAGAAAATATGTATGCCACATTTCTGAAACTAGATCAAGGAAGAACTGAAAGGGTCAAACTCTCGGTACTATTAGTAAATTCTTCATCTCCTTTTTTCCCCAAAAGTCTTAAAGCAAATGAATTGGGACTAACATTAAACAAAAAAATTAGGTAATACTACTGGAAGTGAACAGCAATCACATATAGATATGTAAAAAAAAAAAAAAAAAAAAAAAATCAAGCAGCAATCCTTTATTCTTCCATAATCCTACGAGAAAACCTTTTTTTTTTTTTTTTCTCTATTTCCTTTAGAAAAAAAAAACCATGCTAATACAATAATAATCCTGAAAATAAATAGCACAAATCAGCTACAATATATCTCATCAAATTCTCACACAGAATGCTCCACGTCTGCTTCCTAACACTAATAAGACATTCCATGGGAAAGACCACAAGAAATCGCTCAGCAAAAGGAGAGTTCACCCTGATTCCAAACTCAAGAACTTACTTCGCAGCAGAAGGTCCCTGAGTCTTCTTCTCCTGCGCCTGCACGGCATTCACCGACACGTCATTTCCACCGCCTCCGCAAGACCTAGGCGAGAACAAGGCACCACCTTTCTCCATTTCCACCTCGGATCCACCCCTCCCAGAGAAACCCCACTTACCTTTTCCATCAATCGCGTCTGAGAACCCTCTCTTTGCACCAGCAGGGAAGTTTTTGGGCGGCTGTAAGCCGAGAGTGAGACCCACCTTCTCCTTGCGCATAGGAGACTCAGATCCCGGAAGCCCGAGCCGAAGCTCCGTCCCCCGGAGGTTCACCCCATCGCCGTCAGCGAGGTCGTAGGAGGAACTCTCAAGAGAAGAGCAGACTTCCGCTAGGCCTATGTAGTCGTGCTCAAGCTGCAGGTTCATCATCTCGCAAGGGAATTTCAGCGAACATGAAGCACGCCCTCTGAATCAAGCAAAGAAGGAGAGAAATGGGAACGGAGAGCTTTGGAGTTTGGCGTTAATGCCGCAGAACCTTAGTCTAATACAAGCTTTCCAAGTTTCACTTTCAGCCGGTGACTTTAGGACTTCCTTCTCTTTTTTTATTTTATTTATTTAATTATTTATTATTTATTTTTTTATTTTTATTTTTGTGTTACACGTCAACCCCCTCAGAAGCTGAATATTACAAAGGCAGTAAAGAATAAACTTTTAATAAAATTTTATATGCTTGATTTTGGACGCCATTTTAGCTTCTTTTAAAAGTATTTTTATGTATAATTTTTTTTTTAAAAACTTTTTTATATAAAATAATTATTTTATAAAATAACAAAAAATCGTACCAAACTAAACTAAAGTTATAATAAATCTATATCTCACTATGTAAGCTCGGCTACCTAAATCTTCTTTCTCCATTATAATTTGCATCATATTAAGAGTCAAATTATCCTTTAAATCTAATGAAGAAATATTATTTCTTATACTTTCTAACTAAACATTTTTAGGTCTATCTCTATATTCCAAAATATAGATTGAATGTTAATGCGGGCTAGAAAATACATGGCGATAGAGTTAGAATTTTACATCTCAACGTTGTACGGATATTCAATACACAAACAGAGAACACAAGATTTTTACGAGGAAAACCTTGGAAAAGGGAAAAATCATGGGGTCATGCCTGGTTGAAATAATTTCACTAGTGTCTTAATAGATTGCAAATGTCTTGATTCATCCTTGAAACTAAGGAAGATCATATTACAATCATCAATTGTCATGTTGAAATCTAGCGACGAACAGAGATCGAACAAAAGTCCGACATCAGTGGGTGGACGGGCGAAAGTCTGGCATCAGTCGATGGCTGAGTGAAAATCTTTCTTCAGTTGGTGACCGGGCTGAAGTCTGACATCAGTCGATGGCCGAGAAGAGGTCTAGCTTAGCTAGTGGTCAGGAAGATGTTCGATATCAGTCGGTGGTTGGGTGGAAGTCTAGCGATAGTCGAGGAGGAGTTTGGTGGTAAGAGAATTCTAGTTTTTCTTATTTATTCTCTTCCTTTTTTGGGTCCCCTTCCATGAGTAATGAGAGGTTTACTTATAATTTTTTTGAGAGTGACATAATTAGTAAATAGGAAAGAGATCAAGGGTAAGTCGGGAGTTGTTTAAATGAACAATCGATATTGATTCCCTTTAGTGTGAATTGTTTACTGGGCATTTAAATGTCTTAGTGATATTAGAATCTGGCGATCTTGGGCTCGTTGGAATTTTCTCGTCAAGCCATTTGATTTGACTATAAGCATGTCATATTTTTTTATCCAATTTATTGTTTGAACTTTTAAAATGCCCTTCAGATTTTCGATTTGGACCCATTTAGGCTAGGATTGAGTCGAATTTTGTGTCGTTGGGTTCATATTTTCATGACGTTCAATTCGACAATAAGTTTATTGAAATCGGAGTTCAAATGCTCCCATATTTATTTTCAAAAGTTTCAGACTTGATTTTCCTCGAGATTCGTGCTCGATCAATATAATTTTTTGATGATATATCAATACATCTACTCTCATAATTGGGTCATCCAAAGTCCAACATTTTCTATGACTACACCATTTAAGGTGACTCTCTCTAATCTTATTTGTCATTGTTTATGCTCCAATCTTTTTCACATATAAACTTAATTAGTATTTTGTTTCGAGCTGTAAAATTACACTCTATGCATGCAGATTTAAATCTACTCAAATGAAAACTTTTAGATACTGTGATTGACCTCCGTAATTATAATACATATAAAATTCAATTAAATTTAATTATAAAATGATAGTATAAGATTTTTATAATTAAAAATTTTAGTGAAATTTTGTTAAAAAAATGTGTTTTAAGTAGCATGTGCTTAAGCTAAAATGTAAAATTAAAATATTAATGAGAATCATATCAATTGCAACTTTAACGGAATTGAAAATATTGAAATTGAAGTTAAAAGTGCGATTTTTAAACTTGAGTTCAGCTCTTCTTTAACTTCAAGCAATAGCATAAAAGTTCATGCATTTATTCATCATAATTAGAATTAAATTAAATTTAGATGATAATGTAACTTATCTTGGTCTGTTGGTTGAGAACTTTGACTATCAATCAAGAGGTCTTAAGTTCATGCATTATTCACCAATCACTCGTGCATATAATTAATGATTCCACTTCTAGAGGTTTGGGCACACTTCTTTACTTTATTCTTTGTGTATCTGATTGGACTTTTAGGAGACCCTAGGGAAAGTTTGAGGAGGTTGTATGACCTCAATGAATTATCCTGAGGTGCACCAAGAGAGATGGTGAATTGATTATTTTAAAAATTCTTTAGCACAACATTTTTTTTTTGTGACTTTTTAATAACTTAAAATAAATAAATTGATCACTCGATGCGGAAGCTAATAGACTTTACTACAACTATAATATTGGTGATGATAATTTAGTCAACTCGATATAACATCAATTATAGATTTTCAACATGCATCTTTCAGAAAAATAAATTGCAGAAAAGTAAAATGTAAAAAAGTAAAATAAGAAAGAGCACACTAGAATTTTATATTGATTTGGTCAAATAATGACCTACATCCACTCCCCATATTCATCCTTTATAGGTATTGCAATAAATCTTTAATGACTCTCCTTTAGCCCTCACAACTAGTTAGAGAAGCTCATACAAAATCTCTTTCAGCAACCTAATATAGTATATGATCATAATCTTTTCACCCTCATACTGTGGTAGAGAACCTGGACTCCTTAATAATCCTTTTAGTGAAGGCAGAGAACATGAAATCCTTTTTCACCCTCCTAGTGAAGACAGAGAACCTGAAATTCTTTTTCACTCTTGGTTAAGACAGAGAACCTGTAATCCTTTTAACCATCTTGGTGAAGGCAGAGAACCTGAAATCCTTTTTCACCCTCTTAGTAAAGGTAGAAAACCTGAAATCCTTTTTTGACCTCATAGTGAAAGCACAAAATCTCGAATCACTTTCACATTTCTCTTTGTAGCGGAGTAGTCGGGTCCTTTGACAACAAATAGATCTTCTTCTCAAAGCTTTCCTCAAGACAAACCATGATACATAGAGGAACTCATGTGCAAGTTTGCGAGAGAAATCATGTGAAACTCGTTGAAACCCAAAAGGATATTCTTACTCTCTCACAAACTCCACAATTTCTCTCCCAAGTTATAGACTCTCTCTTCAAGCTTTCTTTAGAAGAAAACAATTCAATGAATGTCAAAAAGACTTTTACAAAGTTTTTTTAAGAAAAAGTTAAATAGAGAGTTTCAAAGAACCCTAAAATTTCAATTTAGCCATCAAAATTTAGCCATCAAAATTTGTACAGTATATTTGTAGGATTATCTAGTATGATACCCAGAATTTGACCTCTTAGTATTGTAGGATCACAGTTACTATAATACTATTAGTTCAAATTTTCATTGTTTGTACTTTTACGGTTATGATTTATTGCAGTATATTTAGTTCAAGCGAATTACAATTCATCCAGGATGAATCTTGGGATTATCAAATATCATATCTGTTGATTGTATAGTATGATCCAGTTCATACTATACGATCAAAATATTAAAATTAAACATATTCAATTGATTAATCATATGATTAAATTAGATAATATTTTAAACATCGTATTATACGAATACAAAAATATTTAAAATTCAAAATTTTACCTAATTATGTATGATTAATTATATTTCAAAATTATTTATTTTAGCTAAATCAAATATTTAAATTAATTTCTATAAAAATAGATAGTATAATACAATTAATCTATATCGTACAGTACGATGTATAGAAAAAATTAAATTATTTAAAATTATTTTTGCTCCCCTTATGTGTATGTGTATGATTACTAGACTAATATACACCCTTATTGGAATTGACATAGGAAATCAAAAATAAATAAATGAAAATTATAGTCTCTTTCAATATACTCTATTCTACCAAATCTTGAGTCTCAAATATTCAAATAATAGTGCATGTTGTACCAAAAATGTTAATCAACGCACAAACAAATATTTGAAGAAATAAAGAGCAAATAAATAATATTTATTATCAACACCTAAGAAAAAGTATCTCTTCCTTATTTTTGCTTTAACTAAAAATAAAATCTAATCTTTTAAGACACCCACTAGACATTTTGGAGAAAGTTATAGAGTCACTGGGATCCAAAAAACTCTGGATGAAAGTAGGTAGTGATAGTAGGGATTAAACCATAAAATGAATTATATGATGGATCGACATCTAAAGCATTCTCAATTTACTTCTGATTTCAATGTGGCACCTCTTGGCATGTTCAAGAACTTCCATCTATTTTAGGGTTTAGAGAGAATATTTGTCTCTATAGCCTTAGCCTATGAACCTCATAGGGGGATAACTTGCATTTTATATATTTCCTTATTTTTGTTCTTTATGTTTAAATGTAAGTTTGGGGGCAAATTGATAAAATTATATTTTATTCTATTATATATGCGAGCTTAATTTTATTGTTTACCTTCAATTTTTGTCTTTTACACTTTTATATATTAATTAATCATATCTTATATTTACTTGGAAAGTAAATTTAGAATTATAAAAATAAGAAAAATAATAACTTATGTGATTAAGAGTGCGTAAAGAAGATATTAATACAATTAAGCAACATGTATAACAACTAGTACTTTCATTAAATACTACCTAATAAAGAAGACCTTTTAAAGCAATTAGGCATTTAAGGCTAAAATTTGTCTTCAAGACAGAGAGCATGACACTACAATTTGTAGGTTGCAGTGTCGTAACTCCATCCAAAAATCATTGAGCCAAATCACTACAACGCCGCGCCGTCGAATCACTCGAGCACCACGGTGAAGCAATTAATTTAACTATTCACCCAAAATGACACATTGATTTTGGTTAAGCGTCTCATCGAGACACTCCGTTCAACTATATAAACATGCAAAATTTGACGATTATTTGACTTTCCAATTAAAATTTGAAGTTTATAATTATACTTCAGATATTTGATTTGGGCTCATAAGCTCGGACTAGATCACTTTTAATGTCATTAGTCTCTTCTCATCGAGACGTTAAATTCAACTATAAATTTACTGAAATTAAAGTTCGATGATCTTGAATTTAATTTCAAAAAAATTCAAATTAAATTTTTTTTCTAGATTCATGTTGATGATCATGTGTTTTTTTTTTTTTAATAAACGTATGAATATTATTTAAATTATGAAGTATTATATAAATAACTAAAACATTTTAATATTAAATACACAAATAGATAAAAATTTATGGTTTATCCGTAAACCCGCTTTATTATAATTAAAAGTTATTTCTGGCTTAAACATAAGTAGCGACCGGTCAGCACCGGCAGCAGACGGTGGTCGTTGCCGACACGCGCAGCATCGTGCGGTCGCTTTGCCGTTTGTCCGCGGTCCCCGCACCACTTGTCTAATTAACTGCTTGTATGACAATTCCCACGTGCGGATGTACCCTTTAATATCTTATATTCAAATATCTTGTCCCTTAAGACCAGCTTAACGGATATTACACGGACGCGTAGCTCTCTAATTACCACAGGCTTTTTGTCTGCCTGTGAATTTTGGTTGGGACAAAGAAAGTCTGGTAATCCATTCCGTTTGACAATGAAGACCCCAATCGCGTTTCCATCCAGCTGTCGATTATCACTTATTATTGCGAGCCGTGCTGTCAGCCTGTGGAACTTTTATTTCGTCCAGTGATCGGACGTAGAGCTACGTTCGGCCGGTACTAGATCTCAGCACATAGCAGGCACAAAATCACATATTTGTCGATTTTGCTCGGTAATAACGAGAAATACCATTATGTAAAGACAAATACCGAGCAATACCGAGTAATACCGAGCAACACCGATCTCTGTATTGGTCTTCACATGTCTGTGTTTCTCGTTATTGCCTAGTAATACCTAGCAATACAGAGCAAATACTGAGCAAATACCGGGTAACTCAGTGGTGATCGCACGGAGCTCTACGTCCGGTCACCGGACCTAATAATTGTTCCAGCCTGTCACCATGACATGTTGCCCGACATGACTTGTATATGCTAAAATAGGAAATATTTTAAAATAAATTATTAAATTTATTTTTAAATAAAATTTTTTTATTAATAACAGAACTCATTTTTTAATAACATAATATGGAATACATATCACAAAAATTTATCTTAATTAAGCACCAATCCCAAAGCAAAATCAAATAAAAAAAATTCTGAAATTAAATCTAAGACCATGTGAATTCCGATTTAAGCAAAATTATTGTCGAACTGAACGTCTCGAAAATACGAACCAAACGACACCAAATTAGACTTAATCCAAGCCCACATATGACCAAATCGAAGACCCAAAACACGTTTTGAAGGTTTCAAATTATAAATTGGATGACCAAACAGTTTCTAAATGTTACATGCTTATAGTTGAGTCGAGCAGCTTGATGAGAAGAATCCAACGAGCCAGAAATCGTCGAATTCTGACATCATTAAGACACTGGAATACTCGATAAATGGTCCATTAAGAACACTCTCGGTATGCCCTTGATATCCTCCCTATTTACTGGCCATGTCACTCTAAAAAAAATAAATACCCTCATTCCTCATGGAAAGAGGAAGCATGGGAAGAAAAGAAGAGAAAGAAGAAAGAGACAAAGAGTTCACTTGCCACTAAAATCCTCCTCGACCATCATTGAACCACTAACCGTGCACGGACTATCATCAAACTTTAGTCCGGCCATCAACTAATGCTAGAGTTTCACCTGGCCATCGATTATTTCCCGATTAACACTTAGCCACCCCAATTTAAGTCTGATTGACACCCGACCATTGAATATCATTGGTTCCTCCGACCTCCCCCGCCAAACAAATGATCTTTCTGACCAATGTCGCCCGTCGACTACAATCCTTCTGACCTTCGTCGCCACACAGAGATCTTTTAGATCTCCGTCGCCAGATAACTATCTTTCTAACCACTATCTCCAGTTGACTACGATCTTTCCCACATCCGTCGTCAGACTACGGTCTTTCCGACCTTCCTCACCCGCCGACTACGATTCTCTCGACCTCCGTCACCAAACTATGGTCTTTCCAACCTCCATCACCGTTCAACTATGGTCCTTCCGACATCCGTCACTAGACTATAATCCTTTCGACCTCCGTCGCCCACCGACTAAGGTCCTTTCGACCTTCGTCACCCACTGACTATGTTCTTGCCGACCAAACAATCATGTCAATACTGATTCTTCAAATTACTACCATGTAATGAATTATATATGATGTAATTTTGCTAAATCAAATCAACGCCTTCCCCCCAAGGAAGGGTCTCATTTTTAATCGACTACAAACACTAATAGATTCATTCAAACTAGGCCATACCCTGTGGTTTTCCCCCTTTTCAGGGGTTTCGACGTAAAAAATCTGATGTCTCTTATGAACACTACACCCTTTCTTTTATCTAATGATGTGCTGCATTTTCATACAATAGACGTTAAACATTTTATTTATCTATCGCCTCGAATATTCTAGGACGCAATAATATATATATTTGAAATCAAACCGTTTTGGGTATTCCTTTGAAGTGTAAGTGTGTAAAAATGTTATGAAAAAAAAATAAGAAAAAGAAATGAAGGTATAGCTTGACATCCACACTTACTTCTTATTCAATGACTATATATATATAGACACACACATATGCATATTATAGAAATGATAGTTATATAGTAGGAAAATTAATTTTCTTTTAAAACGGAGATGAAATATTTGATTGTGATTTACATATCATATGCATATATATTTTAATACAAGATATAACATATGAAAGTTTCTTTAAATCATTTATTTGTACTTGCATATGCTTTCACATGTATCTTTAAGTAGTTGGTAGGTTATGAAGTGGGACTCACCCTCAAGAGGGGCCCATTGATGGAACTGGCCTAACATGAGGCGCTATTCGCCTGAAACTCATAGGGGACTTGCCCAAAGTAATCACAATGTGCTATTTACGTAGGCATGCCAAGGAGCACGTGCTCTACAGGGCAAGCTGAAGATTCAAGATCGGGTAATAACTCGCCACATACCTGGACCATTGTTCTAGTCAGTTGCTCCTACTATGAGCAATCTCGGACCATCGTTATTTCTATAGCAAACATCTTCCAATGCTTAGCTATAAAAACGTATGCATTTATGGAATCTCAGCCTATATTGCCGCAACCATCAAATTAAGTTTTGCATTCTCAACATTTCACTTGCACCTCTATCAGATGACCCAAGATCCCTCAGACAAGTTGTCCTCAAAGTCAACAAAATATATAAGAGCATTTTCTTCTTTTTTTTCTTTTGGTTTTATGATGATATGCTTTTTCTTCTTTTTCATTGCCCTATTTTTTCTCATGAGCATTTAAAGAGCTTAGAACAATATAAATATAATGAATAGATAAAATTTTCACTTCGAAAATATTAATAACTTTGATACCTATTGATTCATGCAAAATATCTAAGAGCTTGTTAACTTATTCAGCATTGAATATTCTTTTTCTAATTAATATAAAACAATAGCTATCTTGATGAATTCAGTGTCCATGTAAGACATTATTTCACTAAGTTTTATGTATAATAGTTTATAGTCATATACTAATAAATTGGTAGGAGTCAGCTTGCTTTCACCATATATTTAAACATAATATATATATATATATATATATATATATATATATATATATATATATATATATATATATATATATATATATATATATATATATATATATATATATATATATATAACATTAGAATTTTATTTATTTATTTAGATTTTTTACTTTAAGCATCATGATTAAAAAAAAATATTTATGGGTTGTTTGATGAAAAATAAAGCATAATAAAAAAATACAATGTAAAATAAAAATAGTGTATTAAAATACATTTTATGTTATTTATTTGAGTAAATTATAAATGCAAGATTTTATGTTTTGGTTGAAGTAAGGGAATCCAGAGTAAAATTACATTGCATTTGGAGCATTAATTGATCAGAGTTAGGCGACGACGAGGGCAGCGGTGGCGGCCAACTGACATCACTTTTATCTAGCTCAAGTATTTGGAATTCACTCAATAAAAATTAATTTAAAATACACTTGAAATGAACTAGAGAATGATTTTCAAATTTATTCCCAACAATACATGAAAGTCAGTGTTTAGTGGCATTTTTTTGAATATTACGACAGATTTATGATAGAAATTTTTGACGATCTTTTTGTGGCAAAATAACTGCTGCAAATTTGTGACAATAAATCCATCTCAAAGCCACTGCAAAACCGTTGCAAATTCGTCGTAATTTGCAGGGGAATAATTGACAGATTACTAAAATAAGAGACATCTTTTTCTGGAATTTAAATCGTCCATAAATTCATCGCAAATACTCTTACTATGTGAATTTGACCATCATAATTTGTTCATCCACAAATCCAACGCAAATCAGAATTTGCGACGGAGTAGCTTGTTTTGCGACGAATTTGTCCGCCGCAAAAAAGTTGATTTTCTTGTAGTGCAAGATACATTGCATTTGAAATACCATTGGCCGAAAGTTTGGATTTTTAAAACCCATGCCTTTATTTTACTTTAGACTAGTAATGCAAACAATCAAATAGCACCTTTATGACTTAATTTTTTCTATAAATAAAATAGAATAAAATATTTAAAAATAGATTATCTATCTATTGGTAAACAAATGGACCCTAAACCAAGTTACTCTAATTCATTCTTCTTTTACTCTAAATTTACAATCTTATGAGAAATCCTACATTTGTAAAATCTCCAAATACATAACTTATGAAATTGACAAAATTTTTTAAGGGCATGCTTAGCTGATTTTTTATTAATATATTAAGAAATAACTACTACATTATAAAATTAATTTTTGATATAAATATTCTTTATTTTTTTCTGAAAATAAATTATATCTTTTTTTTTTAATTTGAAAACTTTGAGTGAGGCATTTGCATTTATTTCTAAGACATACATTATAAACATAGAAAAAAAACATCCATTTATTTTTTTGTTTGAAATGAGAAAAATTAAAAAAAAAATCATTTAATTAATAATAAATAAAAAAATTATGATATAATCAAATATTTCCTATTTTTTTAATGATAATCTCCCATTTAATATATAATCACCAAAGGAGCAAGCACTAACATGAATTATTACCATGCCCACAATTAGTCAAATCAAGTAAGGAATCTTTGCTATTATGCTAATAAGTGGGGGCCATTATGTTGGTGGTTAGCCTAACAAAAAGATTTAAGATCCCTGTTGATTGACCCCATTAAGATATGGCTTTTATTAAAATTGGAACCCTTATAATTAATGATTTTAATGGTTTATTATATATATAAGACAATCAAGAAATTTTTTATTTTCATTTTCTAAATTTTTTTGGTGGTGCCTAAATATGCATTAGTCATTTAAGAATTTGGTAGTGGTGGTTGAAATTAATAGTGTTGATAAAATAATAGTGGTATATATATATATATATATATATATATATATATATATATATATATATATATATATATATATATATATATATATATATATATATATATATATATATATATATATATATATATATATATATATGTAATTTAATTGAAGAAATTTCATAATAGCATGCAAATATTAAAAGGGGAGATTTGCATTCTCACCACAAAATTTTTATGTATTTACATATATAGCTTCTATAATTTTAAATTGATTTATATATAATTTTAGTGTCTAAATCGCTTTGAAAAATACATATGAAAATATGAATTTTGCTTTAGATAAGGTGTATTAGTTGTATTTTTTGATATGAATTAAAGATTTAAGTGCTATATAAATGAATATTAAGCTTTAAGTATTAGATATACAAATATATAATTTTTTTTGGTATTTATGTAATTCTCTCTTATTAAAAAACAAGTATCGTTTGTTGGGATTTTTGATTTATTATATCATACTTAGACCATTTATGGTATATTTGTGATAACTTTTTTTATTGCTTTAATTTTTCTAAGGTAATCATAATTTTGTTTGACTATTATTTTCTAATCAATTTTAGAAAAAATTATAATAGAAAGCTGTTTTTTATAGCAGCTTTTAAAAGTCTGTTTTTTTTTTGGGACATTTAGGTCATTTAAGACAAACTCACACACACAACATACACATAGACTCGAATCCTGAACCTCTTAGTTGGAAGCCTAAGCTCTCAACCAATAGGCCAAAAAGAGTTGTGTAAAAGTCTGTTTTCCTCACAACTGTTTTCAACCACATTTATAAAATGCTGTTACCTCTTCCAAGCAAACTCTTAGTTATTAAATCCATTGATTTAATGAATGTGAATATTTCTCTTCTTATACAATTTAATTTTTGAAATAAATTTCCAAACAATTTTTCATGCAAAATACTTATTTATATTTTAATCCACTCTTAACTTAATTTTGTTACAGCCCCATAGGCTTTGTTGGGCGATTGAAAGTGACAGCATGAAATGAAAATGATAAAAGAATTGAAATGACATTTTTGTTTTTCACCCACATTCTTCGTTTGATGGGATATTGGATGAAATTTTATTTTAATTTTTTTTGCTAGGGCATTTTACGCATTATTACTATTTTTTCCATTTTTATTTTGTTTCTATATAGTATGTTTAACTCAGTACTTTAAAATCGAACCGGAGCGGCCGGTTCGACCGTGAACCAAGTTAAGGGCCGGTCCGGTCCATTTTGAAAACTGCCTTCACATTGAACTGGCCGGTTTTGGGTAGAACCGCCGGTTCAACCGGTGAACCGGTCCCGGTTTTTTAAAACCGGCCGGTTCAAGTTTTTTTATTAATATTAGTTAAATAAATTATATAATATTAAATAAATATTAAACTTAATCATTATCAATATAAATATTAATATTAAAACTCTTAAATTAAATTAAACACACCATTATTAGGATTTAGGGTTTAAAAAATCTTAAATATTTTTTAAATAAATAATTTAACATAATATATCTTTTATTATAAAACATTTATCTCCAAATCATCATGAAGCATTTCACATAGAGTAGTGGTACCATGTGAGCTCTGAACACAAGAAAACTCAAAATGCTATGTAAACACTAGCAAAAAAGTTTTCTCAAGTGGTGTGTGACTAAAGAAAAGAGTTAAGATGTAAATGAACTCATAACATATATAATGCATATAAAAACTATGTTTAAACAAATTTTTTAATTAATTATTTTTTATGTAAATGAAACTTATTTATTAGTTAATAATAAATTTTTTTTTATACACTATAAAAATAATTTATCATTAATAATTTTATGTATTTAATTATTTATTAAATATTTAAGATATAAATGTATAAAAGAAATTTGACATACAACATAAACATGTAAAATATATTTAATCATATAATAAAAAATAAGAATAATTTATATTAAATTTATAAACTTATGTTATAATTAAATTTAGATTAAATATGTATTTATATTAAATTATATGGTTATATATAAATTTAATTTACATTAAAAATTAAATTTAAAATTCAAAAAATATTTAAATTTAAAATTATCATATTTTTATGAGTGTAAATTCTTATAAATATGAGATTTAGATTTTTTTTCTTTTATGTGAGATTTTAATATAATTCTTTTACTTAATTATATAAAATTTATGTTTCATAGTTTTTTTTAATTAATTTTTTTGCCTCAAATTTTGAATGATAATATTATTATTATGTTAATTTTATTAAATTTTAATAATATTTGTTATTTATTACGTCATCCGGTTCGACCCCGGTTACGTTAGACCGGTTGAACCGGTCGAACTGTGAACCTCTCCTTCTTCCGGTTCGTTGTCCGATCCGGTTTTCAGAGCCTTGGTTTAACTAGCGTTTTATAACTTTTTATATTTTTTAAAATAAAATAAAAAATTAAAGACTGAAAAATAATTTTTAAATGTTTTCAAATATTTTCAAAATACGAGATCTTAGCGAGCCCTTTCTATTTTTCTTGGGAGTGGAAAGAAAATTTTAATTGTATTATTCACTTTTTTTAATAATCACATAATTGAAACAAGCATAGTTTAGCTTTCTGTTTATTATTTTTAATTACATAAATAAGTTAGTAACAAAGCATAAGTTAAAATAGTAAGATACATTTAAAAAAAAAACATATTTAAAATAATAACATACATCACAATAATCCTTAATTAACAAAAAAGTATTTTAGAAATTCTGTTAATAAAATAAATAAGCTATTACTATTAATAATAAGATACATTTTCTTTAGTATTTTTGAATTTAAATTTAGATTAATAATTTACACTTCATTTATATTTAAGAATTTAGATTTAAATTAGAAATATACATTTTCTATAATATTTTTGACTTTAGACTTAAATTAATAAAATACATTAATGCCTTAACTAACAAAAATAATGCATAAAAATTCTTTAATATTCAATTTTAAAATAATAATGCTCACTTTACAATTAATAAGATACATTATGTTCACTTTTATTTTAAAAAATAAAATTTAAAAAAACCAACATTTTAGGAATATTGACATAAACATCATAGAAATACAAAACTAAGAATTCGTTTGGGATGGTTTTTTTCTCACTTCTTAAAACAGTTTTTTAGTATAAAAATTAAAATTTTTATACTATAAATCTGCTTTAAGAAGCAGCAAGAAAGCCATCCCAAATGAAACCTAATGAAATGATTTTTTAGTAAAAAAACAATTATGCTAGAAAGTTATTTCTAAAATTAACAAAAAATTATCCCAAATGAAGCATAATGCTTCCTTTTTTTTTTTTTTTTTTTTTTTTTGGTTAAAACCCACTAGATGGGGCCTACGCGTTGATATAAAATTCGGTTACAAGGTCCTTAAAAGGATCCACCAGCTCGCTACTGCTCGAAAGAGCTACAAAATTCAAAAGCAAAATAAAACCTAAGAGCCAGTAGATCCTTACACTAAGAATACAATAAAAGTCAGAAAAACTAAAAGGTCTGAGAGAAGTCAGCACCCAAAAAAGGAGATACGCAATATACCCATTCAGCTCAGATCTCCTGCAAAAAATACTAAACAAGCAAAAAAGGAAATTTAACACCCCTAAAGAGCATACCTTGCAAACCTTAAATTGTTGCATAAGAAGCTGGATAATAAACCTGCAAGGACAACTCCACAAAAAGTTCAGATAATCACAAGTAAGATAAAAAACCTCAATATAATTGCTGCAGACTCTCTTCCCATCCATGGTAAAAATCCCACACTTCCACAAGAGATCCCGCATCCAGAAAATCCAGTATCGAATAGGAAGCAGGACAAGACAAATAACTTGCCACTCTACCCCAACTTTCTTCTTGAATAACAACTTCCAAATGAAAAAACCATCCAGCTGCGTGAAAAAATTAACGTGCACAACACTAGAATTATCAAACCAAGTATCCAAACCCCTAGCCACACAATCACAATCAGCACCTAACGTAAAAATGTTAACGTGGTACCTCCAGTCAACAGCCAAATAACCCAGTAAACAACAACAACAACCACCCTCCATAACTACAAGATACCGATAAATAAACATAGAACAAGAGATATGGGGGAGACCGTGTCTAAAGCAACACAGCAAACGGTAGTACAGCAAAAAGAACAACTCATCCAGATCTAACATAGGGTAAACACGCCTTATCAACACGCAAAATACCTCTCAAAACAGGATGAACATTTGATAAATTTAATTCAACAAAATCCTGGAGGTTAGACCCCCAATTGGCAAGCCAATCGGCACAACTATTTCCCTCCCTATAGATATGCGATATAGTAACATTCAGCTCCTTCATTTTCTGTTTAGCCTTTCTAAGCAGATAAAAGTAATTAGCATTACCCGTATTCCCATCTTTAATACATTGCACAATAAAATAAGCATCCATTTCAACCCACACATCAAAGTACCCATATTTAATACAGAGATCTAAACCAAGAATTAACGCATTTAGTTCAGCAACAATAACATCAGAAGTAGGCACAGGAGAAGCAAAAGCAGCCAACAAATCGCCACAATGATCCCTAATCACTCCCCCCGCACCAGCTCTGTTAACACCCACGGAACCGTCCGTATTGAGCTTAACAAAAGGCAGGTTAGGTTTTACCCAATACACAAAAATAGCATCAACACCCACATCCTCCTCCTCCAACTTAATACCAAAATAACCAGCCAAATTTCTACAATTGTAAAAAGTTTTAACAGAGATAATATTATATTTAAAAAGCTGATGCACTTTAGTTTTCACCTTTTCAATAATATCAATAGCATCCATCTTACAGTTATCGTGCTTGGCCTGATTTCTAGAGTTCCAGATATACCAAATAATCAGAATGGGTATCAGATTAAATAAATGACCCTTTTTCGGATGACACCAATTATGAAACATCAAAATAAGAGAATCAATAAGCATGTCATTCTTATCAGAAATATTATTAAAGTAACTCCACACATTCTTAGCAATTAAACCATTAACGAACAGATGATCAATGTCCTCATACTGACAACAGCAATAACATTTCGAAGCTAGAGAAATACCTTTGCCTTGAATTTTATTGTCCACGGGTATATAGCCTTTGATGCACCGCCAAGCAAAGGTAGAGTAAGTGATGGGGAAGGAACTATGCCAAATAGACTCAAAAATAGGAGATTTAGCATTAATGCATCGAAAATTATCCCACATATTCTGCAGTTTAAACTTCCCATTAGAGGATAGAGTAGAGAGAATAATATCATTCGAATCCAACTGAAGAGGGATTTTCAAAACCAAATCCACTAAAGAAAGAGGTAAATACCCTTTAAGCTTGTGAATATTCCAGCCACTGTTAATAAAAAAAGAAGAAACTTTCACAACCTCCAAGGTACAAGTATTTAAATAAGTATCAATGGAAGAAACGCCTAACCAGTTGTCATGCCAAAAACTAATGTCACCTTTCCCCAACCCCCAATGAATAAAATTTTCAGCAATCCCTTTAATACTACAAAGCCTTTTCCAAGTTTTGGAATCATTGGACTTAAAATACCCAAAAGAAGGATGCATCTTGCTACAATATTTAACATTCATATACTTAGCCCATAAACTAGCATTGGAACGAAACGAAAACCACAATTTATGAGAAAAAGCAGTAGCCGTATCGTACATAGATTTGCATCCAAGGCCACCTTCCTCTAATTTCCCACAATTTTTATGCCAAGCAGACCAATGGATAACATTCGTCCCCAACTTAGCCCCCCAGAAAAATTTATTGAACATCTTTTCCATTCTAGAACATATAGCAGGAGAAGGCATTAAAGTATTAAACAGGTAAATAGGAATCGAATTGAGCACAGATTTAATCAATATTAACCGACCACCAAAAGATAAGAAGTTAGCCGACCAAGTAGCAATACGTTTTTGAACCAAAGTAAAAATATCTTCAAAAAGAAATTTTTTCTTCTTACCATTATAAATCGGCGTTCCCAAATATTTCAACGGCAAACTTTTAGCTTGAAAACCACAAACTCTTTGTATAGCTTGAACTCTGTTTTGATTAATCGACTTACCAACAATAAAAGTACACTTATCTTTACTGAAATTCAAACCACTGCACGCACTAAACTTAGACAGAAATTTCATCAGAAGTTTAACATTCTTAGTAGCACCATTAGAAAAAAGAATAAAATCATCAGCAAAACTTAAATGGGATATGGGGAAGCCTCTAATCATACGGTAATTTAAAGAACTATTTTTAGCAAAAAGATCTTCCAAGCCTCTAGATAAGTATTCCATAGCAATAATAAACAAAGCCGGAGAAATAGTATCCCCTTGACGGAGACCTTTAGAAGATTTAAAATAACCATGCGTTTTACCATTTATGATCACCGAAAAGAAACAATTTTCAATACTATTTTTGATCAACAAAATAAAATTTTGGTTAAAACCAAAAAGATCCAAGATTTTATAAAGAAAATTCCAATCTAAATTATCATAAGCTTTGGTGATATCAAGCTTAAAAATAATGTTACCCCCAGTCGACTTAGTGTTAAGATCATGGGTAAGCTCTTGTGCCAACAAAACATTATCACTTATAGTTCTACCTTTAACAAAACCAGTTTGATTTAAAGATATAAAGCCAGGCAGCAATTTAGCCAATCTATTCGCAATAATTTTAGAATTCAATTTGTTAAAGCAAGTGCACAGACTTATGGGTCTAAAATCACTCCAGTAATTAGCCCCTTCTTTTTTCTTAATAAGAACAATATTCGAAGAAGAAAAAAATTTAGGATAAGGATTACCACTAAAAAAATCTTGCACAGCAGCAATAACATCAATTTTAATAATTTCCCAAGATTTCTGAAAAAACAACGTAGTGAAGCCATCCGGACCAGCAGTCGCATCACCATTCATATCCTTTAATACCTCCAGGATTTCATTTTCAAGAGGAATTTGGCACAACAAAATATTATCAGCATCAGAGATCAAATTCGGAATAATGGACGGGTTATGCACATGTTCAATCACAACATTATTATTAAACATATTAAGAAAGAAATCCACACCAGACTTACTAATATCATCATCATTATCAAGTAAAATCCCATTACTATCGCGAATTTTATTGATTCTATTATTAATTTTGTTTTTATTAGCAATAGCATGAAAGAATTTAGTGTTTCTATCACCTTCCATCACAAATTTCATATTAGCCTTTTGTTTCCAAAAGGATTCCTCTTGAGCTTGAAGTTGACTAAGCAAAAACTTAGCTTGATTAAGATTGAATAGGTTATCCTCACTCGAATTGGCCTCAAATATATCCTCCATATCCAACACTTTCTGCTCAGCTTGGATTATGTTAGAAAAAACATTTTTAAAAACATTTTTATTCCAATATCTAATGCATTGTTTCAATCTCGCCAACTTAGCCCACAGTCTTAACATACCAGAAATGGAGTTATCAGGAAATATAGGAGCATTCCAATTAACTAGAAGCATCTCGTTAAAATTCTCATGCAATAACCACATATTTAAAAATCTAAAAGCAAAAGAACCAGTTTGACTAGTCACATTAATATTAAGAAGCATAGGAGAATGATCTGAAAGAGTACGACTTAAATGCTCAACATTAGTAGAAAAAAATTTGGTAATCCAATCATTATTAAAAAGAATTCTATCCAGCCGTTGCCAAAGATTAGCCCTGTACCAAGTGAAAGGACTACCAAAGAAACCAATGTCGTTAAGCTGACAATCATTTATCATAGTATTGAAGTCTTCCATAGCATTGGCATTAGGGAGAGCACCTCCCCTCCGTTCACTAGCATTAGAAATGATATTGAAATCCCCTCCCACACACCAAGGGCCATTGATGTTGTTAGAAAAATTGCAAAGTTGTTCCCAAAGAACCAGTCTATTAGTTCTCGTGGAAGCAGCATAAACAAAGGAAGAAAAACAGTTCATATTAAAAACATTAACATGACAATGAACAACTTGAGGAAAATCGGCAACAATACTTAGATCAATATTCTTATGCCAGAAGATCCAAATTTTGTTAGAGCAATTACCAAAATGCATATGAAAACCCAAAAATGAAGCAGTTTCAGCTAATTTGTCAATAGCAACAAAAGGTTCAAATAACACTAAAACCTGAATATTATGGATCCTACACAAATTTTTAACTCTAATTTTGGAGTCTTTACAACCTATCCCTCTAACATTCCATAAAAGAGATTTAATCATTACAATCCTTGTAAGAAGTTTGAGCTCTAGTGTTTCTCGGGGTAGCAGAGTATAAAATTTTGGCATTTTTACCTTTTTTTTTCCCCCTTTCATCGAAAAAGCTTCTTCAGTTAACAAATAATCTTCCTTACTATTTTTAGCAAAAGATGAAGAAGCCATACCATGATTATACGGTGAACCATATCTGTTTTTAGAGGGAGGAACAAATTCACCTTCTTCGACATGCTCATTGTCCACCTCCTCACCATCATTTTTCGATTGCTCCAAGTCCTGTCTAGCAAGAAGAGCATTTTCAATGGCCACAGAATTAGACATAGTAGGCATATCATTAAGCATATCATCAATCAATATAAACAGTTTAGGATCAGTTTGAGAAATGTCATTTGAAGACTGAACTAAATCAACATTAGCAATATTTATATCCTCCATCAGCATCTCCATATTACCCACCTCCCCTTTACCAATTTCATGAGGATTAACAAAATCTTCCTTAGACGTCTCCCTATTTTCCACTTTCCCATTCGTTTCCTGTAAAGGACTAACAGAATTATCTATTAGAACCACGGGAGCAGTAGTAGGGTAGTCCACTGGCAATGCTTTATTTTCTATGGAATTATCTATAGGAACATAAACTTGTTTAGACTCATTACCACCGGAAATCCTGTTATTAGGCACAACAGACCTCTTAAGTTCCGGATTCAATTTAAAACAGTCCACTTGAGCATGGCCGTGAATTTTATAGTGATTGCAAAATTCAGAAACTTTTTCCAATTCAACCTTTTGCAAATACCCGTAAGCCTTAGAACCGACCCAAACCTCCTTGGGATGCTTTTTCGAAATGTCAACTTCCACAAGCACTCTAGCAACAGATGGTCGAGTCCTAGCAGCAGTAGCCTGATCCGTTTGCAATAGTCTACCAAAAATAGAACCCAGGGCATGTAAAACTTTAGAGTTAAAGAAATGTAGACGAAGATTAGGAAAGGAAATCCAAACCGGCACGATAGGAGATTCCTCCTTAATATCAAAAAATGGAGTCCACTTTAAGATGCGCATCTGACAGTTAAGAATGAAGTATGACCTTCTCGCAAAAACCCTACTATAATCAAGATCGTTAGATAGTTGGATAGCTACATGTCTCGAGTCCAAAAGCCCCACCGAATAAAATCCAGTAAGCTTAAGAGAAGAAAAAAAGTTCCTAATGGCATCCAGATTAGGTCTACGGACACCAAATTTACCGACCAGAGTAAATTGAAACGGAGACGCCAGTTTTAAAACTTCTTCATCAGATAGGAGCACCGCAGGGAAACCATTAAAAACATCTTGCTTAATATTAGGGAAAATATCACCTGATTGAGTCCCTTCAAGAACTTCTTTGAAAGATCGAGAAGAAGGAATATCTTTAGCGTCATCGGAACCCAGATTGAAAAAGCCAGCCTTCTTCGCAGTCGAAGGGGCGGTAGGTTTCCCCCACGGATTCGGAGGAGGAACACCTGCCATGAAACCACGCCCCACAGGGCCACGAACCGAAAGGAAAAGCCAAAATGGAACACACCTTGGCGAAACCAGAACCGATCGGCAAGAGAAACAGGGAAGGAACGCAGCGAGAAAGGTGGTGACGGCGGAAACCCTAAATCGCACTCGGGAAGGAACGAAAACTCACTAAATCCCAACTGCATAATGCTTCCTAATTACACATAAATAATACTAAATAAAACACAATAATAATGCTTCAGCTGGCCGACCTGACAGCCTTTCTTGAACAGACAACTTTGGTTATTCTCAAATTTTCTTTTCAGTAGCTATTAGTAACTAATTTTAAAATTTGGCCTAAAACCCAAGAGGACGTTAGAGTTGCTAAATTATTATTCCAATGGGCGGATGCAGGCAGCCTCACCATCATCACCACAAAGATAGAAAAGAAGAGAAAAAGCTACCGACAGTAATATAGTGGACTTAGCATTGTAATGTCTTCCACCACCTAAAAGCAATCCAGTGGAGACATGAATGTCCTCCAATAAGAGATTCAAGCTGTTCTTTTTCATGGAAAAGCTTACATAATCTTCAATAAATGTTGTCTGGCCTTATCAGGAACTCTGAAGCCAAATCATTTGGTGTATTTATATGTATGTTAAACACATCATTGATTGTTCCTTGAAGCTATTGGATCAGAGCAGAAGAGTAAATGAAGATTTTGTGCTCCATCCTTTCATGAGAGATTTACCTGAGAAAAATTATCAATTTCAGGTGCTTGTGATCTGTGAGCTTTTAGCTTACTCATGGGAATGTACGTAGGTTTCACCAAATGAGCTTTTTTCTGTAGAAGCAAAAACTATTGATTTGGCCCCGTTGAAAGAATATAATTCTATTATATAAGTTGAAAGTTATAAGATTATATCCTCCTTTGTCGCTAAAGAAGGCTTTATTATAAGGGAAGGCAATGGGTGGCATCATTTGATGAGGGATACAACTGACATCTATGCCATTTCACATGCTATAATATAAAATTTTAACATTTTAGATGGAAAAATCTGCCAAAAAAAAGATAAAATTTTGATGGATTTTTGACAGATTCAAAAACATCTTTAAAATGATCATAAGAAAAAAATTGCATTGAAAAAATTTTTAACAGAAATATTTTTGCTCGCTCTCTTTAGCATCTTATGCCTGCTATTGACGATGCTGCTTTATGAATACCAGTAGTTCAACTTGCCTCTGACTTCACTGTATTTGCATATCACTATATCAAATTGTATTTGCCACATCCGTTTTATTTCCTCTATTAGAGCTACCACCCTCAAACTGACTAACTCCTTAATGTCACTTTCTACAAAAGCTATTGAGTTGGAAGACCACACTTCATATGGATAGGCTTGTGAGGCTAATACATACACCCTAATACATGCCTCTCACTACCTATGGTCTTGTTCTCATGAAGCCATACACAATCCTCCTGCAACATATGAAATTCATATAAAACTCTCTCTCTCTCTCTCTCTCTCTCTCTCTCTCTCTCTCTCTCTCTCTCTCTCTCTCTCTCTCTCTCTCTCTCTCTCTCTCTATATATATATATATATATATATATATATAATAAATCCACCGTTGATCGTCATGGCGCTGATGTGTGCGAGTATGCAACTCCATGGTATTGGACTCTATATTATGTTCATCTTTGTAAAATAATGCATTAAATTAATGCAACAAATACAAAATATCTTACCCTACACTAAATGAAAATTTTTATCAGATGTCGTCTATGCTCAATGTGAGGGATTGAGCAACCCATATGGTGGGAGCTGCCCATGCTCTAATAGTAATAAACACTATTATGCTTGTTTTGCTCCCTCCTCCTGATATCATTTGGGCTACCCCAAGCTAAGTTCAAATCACCCCAAATGGTCTCTCCAATCCATAGAAGATGCTCACTCAACTTATGAATGTTTGTGAACATGTAGCACAAGCAAGTCGATCTCCATTTCTAAAAAATCCTTCCTTATGGGGCAGCCACCAAAAATCTTTTTGTTTGACATTCACTTTACAAAAAATATTTAGTAAGAGTATTTATATGTATATTTATTATTTATAGTACTATTTTACATCAAATTCTTGAAACTCTATGTCAGGTATGACTTCTAGTATTTTCTTCTAAATATATAAGGTGCATCTTACTTACTTCTTATGATGTCACTACAGGAAAAATGCCAATTACCGGCGGTCATGACCGCCGGTTATAGTTTTAAAAACCGCCGGTTTAACCATCTAAGCCGCCGGAAAAAACCGCCGGTTTTTGACGATTTTCCTATAGTGTGTCTTTATTCTTATATGTGGGTTGTTTGGATGGGTTGAAGCTATATAAACAAAAAATATGTATTTTGTATCATTAGAATTTAATATTTTAACATAATTAAAACACATTATATACAAATACATCATGATCAAGCTCTATACACGTGTGGGCATCTGTAGATGGTGAACCACCCTCACCCCTTTGCTTAGTAGATATGGATAGTCTAGCTCAAAGTGGTTGTGATGGAGGTGGATAATAGAAAGGCTATGACATGCAGTGCTGCGAAACATGGAAGGGTCTACCTGAGATAGTGTTGGGGGATAGTATGGGTAGAAAGGGGTGGCCTACGTACGTAGGATTTGGTGAAGGAAAGTGAGGGATGCTATTACTAGGGGTGGACTAGCGTAGGTAGTCATGACATGTTATGATCTAAATGACCTCTTAGTCCATCTTACCTCTATTGGGCTAGTGGTTAGCTTCTTCTACAAACCAAAATTAGATATAACAAATCTACAAGGAGGCTCAGCATTAGAATCCTTAATTATGAAATAATAAAATATGATTATGAATTATATACTAATTGAATAAAAACATAAATGTAAAAATATTGATTATGTAGCAAATAAAATATATAAAAGACCGCATACTAAAGATGAGAATATAATAAACTAAAATACAATTATAATTTTATGATAGTATATTAAAATGAAATAAATATATTTAGCATTCAAGATCATCACTAGATGAGGTTTCACTTGAGTTCAATATTTTATCATTAAATGACTCATTAGCACTACTACTATAACTAACTTTTAATTTCTTCTAATTGTATCTTAGTAACATGCAACATATGGTCATCAACATTATTGGTCGGTTCCCTAAAATATGACATTCTCTTTTTGTTTGCACAGTTATATCTTATCATGGCTTTCAATGGTACCTCAAGGTTTAGTTTTAATAACTACAAGCCAATCTTATTTGTCTGTCACTCTAGCTATATATATAACATAGTAAAGTTGACTCACTTGGTTTGTTATAATGAATGGGTTAAATTTAGCATATCTCATATTTTGCTTCACTTCAGTAATATCATAATGAGAATGTACCTTTGTACCACTATGTGGGACATGATCAAATCACTAAAATTAAAGAGGAATAATTGATTATTTCCTTCATCTAATATTATATCTAAATAATCTCTTCTAAGTGACTATAGTAGTCATAAAATATTAACCAATGATGAGCTTACTCTAATAGGAGTCATAGCCAACTTGCTCTCTCATTATCAAGCAGAATGTATTATACAATGCTTATCATGACCTTTAATCAAGTCTAAACTTAAAAAAATTAAGCCAAGGATTATGTGTTATTCCTATAACCATGAACTCCTCAAAGTGTTCTCATTCCCATGTCTAACTTGCTCACTATATTTAAAAAAAAAAAGATATAATAGGAATTTATTTCAAATTCAGGCACAACTACCCTCTATGCAAGCTTAGGTATAATTATTTTTTAATTAAAAATTAAAAAAATATTATTACACCAAGTTCAAGTATAATAAAGTTTCTTTGAACCCTAGGTGTGCACATTACTAATGATGAATTTAATCAAAAACTTCTCAATGCCAAGCTCAGGTTTAGCAAATTATCTTATTTTTATTGCTAAGTTCAGTTTAAGAATTTTTTAGAATGTTCATTTTAATATTGGTGGAATTCCCTATTTAATTATGAATGATGATTATAATGAATTAAATACTTAGATTACTTTTTAATAAATATTTCATTTTTCTTATATGGGCAAGAGTGTACTTACATGCCATTTCTAATACTTTTAATTATTATACAGGTGAGTGCCATAGTAAGCTATTATAAATGTTGCCAAGTTCCATCATATACTATTATTATTACTTATACTAGTTTCTATAAGCAAGTATATCACTTAGACACATTTGAAAAATAATAAGTATATGTACACAAATAAAGAAGAGGAGACTAAGATAAAACATTGATTTTAGTTCATTCACTTGTAAAAAAAGTTATATATACAACTCCCCTTTGGGCCAAAAAAACAAATTAAAATAAAGAAAACAAAAATTACAAAAGTTGGATGAATTTGACTCCATGTCCACTCACACTAGCACATCACTCTCCTCACTCTGACTGAACTCCAAAAAATGATGGAAAGTTCACGTAACTATGGAGTGACCTAGCCCTTCAAAGTGAGAATCTTCAAGAAGTACTTAATCTTGAATTTGTATCACTCTCCCAAGGCATCATGGTCCTCACTACCAGTGAAGAAGCTAAACCACATTTTCTTAATCACCTTGATTTTGGTGATAAGCTTGGTGACCTTTGCTTTAGTTTTCTCTTTAACCTTGTACTTCAATTTCTCGAGAGCATTCTCCTTTTTCACTCACCTTGAAGAAGCTCCCTTATCATGAAAATGTCACTCTCAAGTTCCACATTTATCTATAAAGTAAGCTTCTTAGAGTCCTCCTTCTCCAGGTACTTTTGGACCATCTCATAGGCCCTCACTAAGCTGCTAACCTTGCTCAAGTTTCCCCAATGGTGGCGAGTGTGACGTCCCAGGCATCTATAGTGAAAGGATTCATCGACAGTCTTGATCAACCATCACTTCCTGCTCCCTTGCTCTGACCTGAAATTATTAACCACATATAATGAGCTTCAAAAAGCCCAACAGGTCACCAAAGCCTACAACTGAAATCAAAGCACGGTACCGAAATAATATGCATGTCAATCAGTCAATCAATAACAGTTACTTACACATGATCATTGAATCGATGCAGGTACGGAAATCAGTACAGAAAGATAAATCAATACCGTAACATAAATTAATGTATAAACAATATAATCCAAAATCATCAGTGATAGAATCAGTGAACAGTAGAAAATCTATAATGTTCAATAAATCAGTACGTGAGTCAAATCTCTAAATTCATACAATAACGATAAATCCACATAGTAATGATAAATCCTCAGTAAATAGTCCGTACTAGTAAAGCTGTCAAATCAATATTGCATCAATCACAACAAATCAATCAGATCATTAAATAAAGAAATCAATTTCGATCAATAATATCAGTTAGTATGAAATCATATAAAATTATCAATTCAATACATCACAAGGATAGTTGAAATCAAATCAATAAATCAATAATAACCATTAAAATCAATCAATACAGTAAAAATCATATTCTATATCACGTGGTCAGTGTATCATGTATATCACATGTATCTGTCAGTATTCGATGTATCACGTGTTATAAGATCAGTACAATTATCAGTATCAGTGAATCAGTAGTATCGGTATCGGTACCGGTAGTATCAATGAATCAATGGTATCAATTAGTCTATAGAATCGATGAATTAATAATATCGGTATCCATAAGATCAGTGAATCAATGAATCGATGAAATATCAATATTCATATCAATATATGTGTTCAGTGATATGTACCGTATGAAATATCAATGAAATCATGCAATGACAGGAAACTCATAAATCCGTACAGTAAAGCCATTCAGTATCAATAAATCAATTCAATATCAGTAAATTCATTCAAAATCCATAAATCAATTCCATATCAATAAATCAGTTAATATCGATAAATCAGTAAATCCATAACGAGATCATAAGAACAATACTTTACACCAATACACTATAGTTGGTGTAAAGAATTCCTCCGAAACCAAGCTTCTTCTTTCTCTTTCCTTATCTTTCTCTCTCCTGCCTTTTTCTCTCTCTTCAAAATTTCTCAAATCCTCAATTTATCAAGCAGGATTGTCCAGGACGATGCCCAGATCATCCCGGGATGAACTCTTCTGGACACGGATCATACAGACGAAATTAATTCCAATTTCCTTCATCCCTGAATGATGCTCTCTATTCCGTTCGTCCCGACGGTTCGTCCTGATGCACCCAGGTTCGTCCAGACGAACCTGCATTTTTACTCAGTTCATCCAGAGAGTTTGTCCGTACTAACCATACAGATTTTCACAATTTTCTTCAGTTCGTCCCGTACTAAGGCCAGTTCGTCCGGATTAACAGCACTCACAAAAATGAACTTCGGAGGGGTTTTACAGCGAGCAAGAAAGAAAGCTAATTACCAAGCTCATCCCATTGTGTTCATCATGAAGAATATAACTTCTTTAATGGGGAGATCTATAAAATAGTCTTCAACATTCAATGTGTATGTTGAGCTTTCTTAGCAAATGCATTATCATGGGACTCACCAACTTAAATTATTCTTTGAGTCACTTGTATCTCTTGGAGGTGTGTAACCAAGTGATAAGATTTTCTCATTACTTTTACTACCTCCTCAATAGGTTCTTTTCCCTTTTTGGGCAACACTAGTGCCAATTCATGGGATTCCTTACCTGCTGATCCCTCCTCATGGTTGCATCCTTAGGATGATGACTCCTTTGATCATAGGAGGAGGTGCATTTGATCTTCTAGTATCCAAAGTCACCTCTGTTGCAAATCTATTTTTCATGGCTAATGTTTTCATGATTGACAAACACTATTTCTCTTGGACTACTTATTGCTTCTAACTTTTCAGGAATCAAAGATCGGACGATCAAGAAGGAGCCAAGTTCAGGATTGCGTAGGTTTAGGGGGTTGAGTCAGTCTGTACTTTTGATTTTCACCTTTTGAGTCTACTTGTAATGGTCAAAGAGACTGATGCTAAGTAACCCTACACACACACACTTGAGGCGCCTAGAATTTCTATTTTTGCCCACATCGGCCCGGCCGATATTTATATCGTCCGGGACGATCAGCTTAAAATAGAAAGTCTAAGTAAGGATTCTTAATTAAGTCAGTCGTCATTAACATATCGGCCTGGATGATACGTGTATTGGCCAGGACGATAAGCTCAAAATAGAAAGACGTAGCCGCCATAATCAATTAAGGTATATTGTATTTTTAAATTATCGGCCAGGACGATCCACGTATCGGCCTGAACGATATTCACAAATTATGCCTTAATTGATCAGGAAATTAAGGGAGTAATTAAGGATGATTGATACGATCATATCGTCCTGGACGATATGATCATTTGGCCAGGACGATCCAGCCAAAAACCTTAAGTTACTTCAGGACGATAAGTATCAGCCAGCTCGTATCCAGGGCTATTGTCAGGATGATTTGCCTCTGATTTGAACTGATCGGCCAGGACGATCGTGAGATCGGCCTGGACGATCAAGCCAATTTTCAATCATCCAGGAATACATCCAGGGCTATGCTCTGGCCGATCTTCTTTGATTTGTACTGATCAGCCAGGCCGAAGTCCATATCGGCCTGGACGATATTGTCGGCAACTTGCAATTAATGAGCTCCTTTGAAGCTCTTTTATTTAAGAGCTCTTGTTCAACATTTTTAAAGACCTTTGGCTGCTTCCTTGACCTGAGAAGACCTTGAGGAGAGAAAGAGAGAGAGGAGAGAGAGAGGATCTTATGAGGGGGAGCTTGTGAGGGGATTCACAAGGGTTGCTTCAAGGATCACTCTGCTTCGTCTTCATCTAGAGTTCTCGTCCGTGGAAGGGTCGGTAGAGGTAAGGAGTTTTCTTTTGGTTTTGGTTCTCTGCCAGCTTCAGAAGGAAGCAAAAGGAGGTAGGTTCTCTGCCTTACCGGGGTGGCAAAAAGGAGGTTCTTGTAAGGGCTTCTCCGCCTAGCCGTGGGGGCTAAAGGAGAGTCACATTTTGTAGTGCAATACTTGGAGGGTGTCTCCATGGAGTGGACGTAGGTCGAGTCGACCGAACCACTATAAATTTCTGTGTTCTTTTTCTTGCTTCCGCACTTTTAAATTCCGCATTTAGTTCTGTGGTGTGATTTGATTTATGCAATTTTCTTTCTTTGTGAAAAGAGTTTTTAAAATACCAATTCACCCCCCTCTTGGTTAGCTTGGGACTAAGTTCATAGGGCTTAACATCCCTAACGAACTTTCAAGTGGTATCAGAGCAGGATTCTAAAATTAAAGTTTGAAAACTTTTTGAATTTGATCCATGGCTAACATTGGGAATCACAACACTACGGAAGGGTATTCCATTACCCGACCTCCTCTGTTCGATAACCTACGTTTTGATTTTTGGAAAACTCGCATGTCAACGTTTTTACAATCTACTGATTATCGCATATGGATGCTTATTCAAGAAGGTTATTCTCCACCTTCTCGTGAAATTAATAGTGTTAAAATTGAAGTTGCTTTTACTGAATGGACCTTTGATGAACGAGATTTAGCTCAATTAAATGCGAAATGTTTGAACTGTTTTTTCTGTGCTTTGAAATCTGAGAATTACATGCGTGTCTCAACTTGCAAAACTGGTAAAGAGATTTGGGATAAATTGTGTATCACCTATGAAGGTACTAATGAAGTTAAACAATCCCGTTTAAATATTCTCTTGCATGACTACGAACTTTTTCATATGAAACCTCATGAATCGATTTCTGACATGTACACTAGGTTTACTCAGATTGTTACTTCATTGCATGCACTAGGAAAAGAACTTTCGAACTATGAAAAAGTTAAAAAGATTTTGAGATGCTTGCCTTCGTCATATGATGCTAAAATCACTGCAATTACTGAATCTAAAGATTTGAACACCTATTCTATTGATAACTTGGCTCACTCATTGCTTACGAGCAAGGGGTTAATCAAAGAAATGTTGATGCAGGTGAAAAGAAAAAGGAGAAAACAATTACATTGAAGGCACACACATCGGATTTTGAATCTTTCGGGTCTGAAAGCGATGAAATTGCTTTCATCACAAGGCAATTCAAAAGCTTTCTAAGGAAGAAACAAAAGAATCATCAAAGTTGGAGAAAAGGTAAAGATCATAAACATGTTAAAGGATCCTCTGATGTTGTTTGTTTTGAATGCAGGAAGCCTGGACATGTGAGAGCCGATTGTCTTACACTTCAAGATCATTCAAGCAAAGAAAAGGAAAAAGGTGAGGAGAAAGCTAAGTCTAGGAAGGAGAAGTAGAAAATCCAAAGAGGTTTCTAGGCAGAATCTGGTACTGATTCCTCTGAGACTGAACCAGAGGAAGAGACTACAAACTTGTGTTTCATGGGAGAAAGTCAAAGTGATGAGAAAGAGGTATGTAAACCAACCTATGATGAATTGTTTGAAATTTGTGAAAAAATCCATGCATCATACAAAAAACTTAAGAAAACTCATGCTAGCCTAAAATTAGAACATTCAAATCTACAAAAAGAGCATGAAGTTTTTCTCAAAGATCATGCAACGATTGATTCAAATCACATGGCTCTTCTTGATGAATTTGATGAGTTGAATAAAAAGCATTTGGAATTAGTTGATGAAAATAATGCATTAAAAGTTTCACACACCTCACTTAAGGTTGATCTTAAGAAATCTAAAGAGATTGAGAAAAATTTGAGGATTGATAATGATGCATTAAAAAGAACTAGCTTGAGGATTCAAAATGATTTTGATACGTATAAAAAAATCGGATGACTTCCACTTTTGATCTTAAGCCAGAACCTAGGAAGAGGCATTATAATTCAAATCATTTAAGAAACCCTTTTCCTGGAGTTAGATGTTTCTCATGTGGCATGCTAGGACACATCTCACACACTTGCACCATTCATCGTAGTACACATTAGGTGTGGAGACCTAAGATACATGATTCACAGCATACCATACCTGCATTGTATTCTACTTTTCTTAAGAAGGATCCCAAACCTGTTTGGGTTCCTAAATCTGACTGATATTGAGTTTTACAGGAGTGCTCTCACCGAAGTCCTCACGGGAGCATAGGATAACTGGACATAAGGAGGCTTGCAGCTCAAAATTGCTTAAACTCGCTGCTTTATCACGTGCTTGAAATTTTTAGTTTTTGTGTTCCTTTTTATTTTTATATTTTGTGCTAGTTTTTATGCTTACTTGGTGGTAGTCTAGTTTGCGTTATTTTCATTCTTTTTGTTTATTTTTTTTTGTTTTTGTTTTTTGTGTTCTATTTTTCGCATTGCTCTTTAAATTTGGTCTTTCATATGATGAATCTTTTCAAGTCTTTAGATTTTGGAGTTTTAGAGATAGTATTTAGCTTTTTCTAAATTGGTTAAAGGGAGTAAACTGTTGATGTTTTCCCTCCTTCTGACTTTGTTTAGTGGTATGATTTTCTTCTCTAAACAAAAGTCTAAACTCAGTTTAACCAATGACTTTTCATTTAAGATCTTTTTCTTATCTTGCTACATTAATTTATCTTATGCATAATAGCCAAAGTTCTTAGATATCATTCAAGCTTTTGAAATCTTGCCATTTCATTTATCACATGATTTTAATTTTGTATTGTGGATTGTTCTTCGCTATGTTAGAGAGAGAGCTCTTATTCTCTAATATTTGGAGGATATACTCACAACTAAGTTTTTTTTAAGGGTATATTAAAGAGTTTCCAGCTTACAAGAGTTAAAAAGAAAAGAGGCCAATGAAGCCAAATTGAAAAGAAAGCTATATACACAAAAGTGTATCAAAAATCAAAAGATGCTCAAAGAGCCAATCAAAGTGACAAGAGGCATAAAATGAGCCCACTAAATGCAAGCTATCCTCTCTTTACTAAAACTCTTAAAACTTAGAGAACTCATAGATTATGTGATGCTTTCAAAGACTTGATTTCATTTTTCCATGATTGAGAAAAATTACTTTGGTTTATTAAATATATTAAATATGAGATATTTTCTTAGTAAACAAGTCTTGAATGGATCTTCTTATCCTATTTTGTTATTCTGAGTTAGGCCTCTGTTTTCCAAAAGAATTTTGTACCCTAAAGGATGTCCGATCTAGGGTTAACAGAATTAGATATTCTACCTTCTTCTGATTGGAATTTGTTAAACTTCTTGATCTCTTGGAACTTTAAAAGTTTAACTTTTGAAAAGAATTCTCATATGATGCCTCCATAAAATAAATTTTTTTTTTAGAAAAATTAAAATAAAAAAATATTCGTTTTTTGTTTTTCCTTGTGTTGTTGTTTTTTTTTACTGTTTTTCTTTTGTTTTTTTTTTAAGGTCTTGATCATCACCATTCTTCTCTTGATTTTAATTTCAAGTCACATCAACCTGGACGATACTTTTATCGTCCTGGACGATGTGACAAATTCTCTTTAAAATCCATCTGCTGAACTTGTCTGTGCTTAATATTACTCATCGTCCTAGACGATACTATATCATCCTGGACGATTTGATCGAACTCATGGTGATAGTCCTGGCCGATGGAGTATTTCATCTGGCCGATGCATGTTATGTGCATCGTCCTGGCCGATACACTGGATCGTCCTGGACAATCCACGTGTCAGCACGTTTTGATCTTTAAATTTGGCCCCGGACGATCCATTATTGGACAATCGGCCGGGCCGATCCACTGTTCGTCCTGGAAGATACACATGGCAAACATTTTAAACGTTTTAACTTTGGCCGGTACGATCAATTATTGTGCATCGTCCTGGACGATACACCTAATCGGCCCGGACGATATGCTTTTTCAACAGTCGTCCGGATTGACTTTTCGGGATGATCCACTTGCTACCTACTTTCAGCAGCCACCTCCTCCACCTCCATCTGATGATCAGGATCCCTCGTTCTTTTAGTCTGTGCTTTTTGTTGTTTTTTTCCTGTAGTTTGCTTTTAGTCGTTATTTGTTTTTGGACCCTTTTTTTGTGATGACAAAAGGGGGAGTAGGTGTGGTAGGAAAAGTTGTGTGTAACTTTGAAATTCTAATGAAAGTTTTGGATATTTTCCTACTTGTGTTTTTCATCATCAAAAAGGGGGAGATTATTGCAAATCTATTTTTCATGGCTTATGTTTTGATGATTGACAAACACTATTTCTCTTGGACTACTTGTTGCTTCTAACTTTTCAGGAATCAAAGATCGGACGATCAAAAAGGAGCCAAGCTCAGGATTGCGTAGGTTTAGGGTTGCGTCAGTCTGTACTTTTGATTTTCACCTTTTGAGTCTACTTGTAATGGTCAAAGAGACTGATGCTAAGTAATTCTACACACACACACTTGAGGGGCCTAGAATTTCTGTTTTTGCCCACATCGGCCCGGCCGATATTTATATCGTCCGGGACGATCAACTTAAAATAGAAAGTCTAAGTAAGGATTCTTAATTAAGGCAGCCGTCATTAACATATCGGCCTGGACGATACGTGTATCGGCTAGGACGATAAGCTCAAAACAGAAAGAAGTAGCTGCCATAGTCAATTAAGGTATACTGTATTTTTAAATTATCAGCCAGGACGATCCACGTATTGGCCTGGACGATATTCACAAATTATGCCTTAATTGATTTGGAAATCAAGGGAGTAATTAAGGATGATTGATACGATCATATCGTCTTGGACGATCGCAGGATCTGCCAGGATGATTTAGCAAAAAACCTTAAGTTACTTCAGGACGATAAGTATCGGCCAGCTCGAATCCAGGGCTATTGTCCGGACGATTTGCCTCTGATTTGAACTGATCGGCCAGGACGATCGTGAGATCGGCCTGGACGATCAAGCTAATTTTTAATCGTCCAGGAATACATCCAAGGCTATGCTTTGGCCGATCTTCTTTGATTTGTACTGATCAGCCAGGCCGATGTCCATATCGGCCTGGTCGATATTGTCGGCAACTTGCAATTAATGAGCTCCTTTGAAGATCTTCTATTTAAGAGCTCTTGTTCAATATTTTTAAAGACCTTTGGCTGCTGCCTTGACCTGAGAAGACCTTGAGGAGAGAAAGAGAGAGAGGAGAGGGAGAGGATCTTATGAGGGGGAGCTTGTGAGGGGATTCATAAGGGTTGCTTCAAGGATCGCTCTGCTTCATCTTCGTCTAGAGTTCTCGTCCGTGGAAGGGTTGGTAGAGGTAAGGAGTTTGCTTTTGGTTTTGGTTCTCTGCCAGCTTCAGAAGGAAGCAAAAGGAGGTAGGTTCTCTGCCTTGCCGAGGTGGCAAAAAGGAGGTTCTTGTAAGGACTTCTCCGCCTAGCCGTGGGGGCTAAAGGAGAGTCACGTTTTGTAGTGCAATACTTGGAGGGTGTCTCCAAGGAGTGGACGTAGGTCGAGTCAACCGAACCACTATAAATTTATGTGTTCTTTTTCTTGCTTCCGCACTTTTAAATTCCGCATTTAGTTCTGTGGTGTGATTTGGTTTATGCAATTTTCTTTCTTTGTAAAAAGAGTTTTTAAAATACCAATTCACCCCCCCTCTTGGTTAGCTTGGGACTAAGTTCATAGGGCTTAACATCCCTAACGAACTTTCAACCTCTACATGCTTTAACTTGTGTATGTCTGTGTAGGGAGGGGGGGGGGGGGGGGGGGGGTTGGTTGCCTCCATTGCTACAACCCTTACTTTATTAGGAGGTGAATCCTCTTATCCAGAAGGCTTAGCATACCCTTTAGTAGATATTACCTTTTTCCTCTTATCTCCCTTCCCTAGAACTCAATGAGAGTGGCAAGGGTCATGACATTTTACGTAAACACACACCTGTATATCCTTTCTACAAATTAGGCTCACACATTAGAGCAAGTTAAGAACTTAGAAATTTTTATAAAAATACCAAAATATAAAGGACTCATTTGAAACTTTCTTGAGGTGGTGGGTGAACTATGTATGACAATTAATATGTAACATCACCTTCTCACCCTCCTCACTGAGTGTTGGTAATGTCTCCTTTTTTTGGTGAAGGAGATAGATAAGATCAATATGGTCCACGTGAGCCAACCACTGATAATGAGAAATTTCACCTTTTCATTAAGTGCCTTATTAACTAGATGATTCACCTTTATTGTAGTCAATAAAAATTGCATGCGAATGTCCTTGAAGGCCTTCATTACGAAGATGCATGCATTGGAATAGGTTTAACTACTAGGATAGTTTCTAATGTAGGTAATAGGTGAATGAGATTATGGACACCACAATGTTTTTCAACACCCAAGTTTGGACAACCCCATAGAAGTTGAGGATATTTTCCAACTTGCAGCACAACAGGAATCACAACCATTGGGTGAAATGATAGTAAGGTACAATTAGCACATATTTGTAATGAGTATTTAAATGGTCCTCCTCACTCTCTAATCAAAACTCCAAGTCATTATGTTAAAAATTGTATGAACTTGACATACTCATATGGCACCCTTGACTCAGGAATGTCAATAGCATTGGTGAAGAAAATAATGCATTTTCATAGACCATCCTTAGCACTCATAAGAGTAGATATGATAAGGCTCATGGAGAAAACATGAGCTTGCAACCACGAGAGATGTACCCCTAGATTAGAGGCAAAATTATTATGCATGGATTTCATCTTCTCTCTCTCTCTCTCTCTCTCTCTCTCACCATCATTCCTAAGAGATATTTATGATTCTTACTCACATCACTTAATAAGTAGATGTCTTTCTTTTCACAAATTCACCACCAAGTGTGAAGCTGATGATCTTTGTCTAATGGTATCCCTACCTTTTCTCAAGCTTTAGGGAAATCACCATAGTCCTTGGCCCAACAAACTCTTTCTTGAACTCTCCAATCTCTCTTTATATTGGTGACCTCCTTTGAAGCTATTGCATGCTAGTCTTGCTAACACCTTAGAGGTTTGTCATCTTCTCTAAAATTGCTAATCGCCCAGTGATCTCCTTTAGTGAGATAGATCATGGGAGAGAGAAGATATTGATAGAGCAACCACATGAAAACAAGCCTATGGGATTTTCCTTGTATGCCACATAGACATGCTCCTTTTTGTTGTCAAAGCTTGCTCGGTTGTAGCACTCACTGCTTGCTCATTAACAATAGTGAGGTTTACAAACCTAGATGGCTTGACACCTTTTATTTATTTTGTACGAAACACCCCAGTAATCAATAATAAAAGCTTATCAATGGATTGATCGAATAAACTTAGAGGCATGACCATGAGTCAATCATATAAGATAACCCCCTTCAATTTTTAAAGAAACCCATGATTTCAAAGCCTTCATCTCCTACTTGCTTGACATATGCCATAATAGCTCACCCAAGGAAATGTAAACTAAATGCTCTCTCACAATGATTACCTTTTTTTATTAATTTTTCTATTAACAAATATTTAAATTTACCCATTCTTCTCTTACTTGCCGTAGGTGGCACTGCTACAGAACTCACACCAACTTTAATAGAGGTAACCTCCTCCACACGCTATATTATCAGACACCCATATGCCATTCACCTATTCAACTCCATACCTAGAGGCGATTCCTTCTTATCAAAAGTCAAATAATCCTCACAAGTTGATCATCATCACCAATAATGGTGGGCTTTATTTCACTAATCACCACTATTGGCACTACAATGAACCTATTCATCACCCCAATGTAAGCAATATTTATCTTTGCAGGTGGGGTTAGTAACGGGTTTGTGGGTCTGTGACACTGCTTGAGAATTACCTTTGTCACTTCTCAACTCATTGAGGATATAGTAACCTCAATAGCCTTCTTTTCTAACCTCTCAACTTGCCCTTGGTAAAAGGCAACATTCTTCAAGGTTTTCACATGGAACAAGCAAGTTTAGTAGGGTTATTTTTCTTAAGACTCTTAGGCTCTAAAATCACCTAAAAAAAGAGTAAACTCGTTAGGAATGTCTCCTATTTATAAAGAGACAAATTGAAGATGGCATTACATCACCATCATTAATGGGAGCTCAGTCCAATCATCAAGGGTACAATAAAAATAGTGCAAAGACTTTACATTTATATTCTTACTTTATATTTGGTAGTTGTATTTATTATCATTCACTCGTCTTCTTTATCAATTTTCTATCCAAGGGATAAATGAATCGAGGACCTAAATGCATAATTACATATGCCTTCATAGGTACTTAAAAGGTAGCTCATGGTCATGGCAAAGGAACTCACCCTCAAGGGGGGCTTGTAGCTAAAACTCACCTAACTATCCAAGAGGTGCTGCTCACCTGGAGCTTATGGGTTCCAATATGATTGACATACACTACTTTCCCAAGTCCATTCATTACGGGAAAACATGCGATCACCGTCAAAGGTTCTGGTGGATTTTTATTCATCGGTAAGTAAGGCGTTCGTACCAGTGTATTCTGAGACGGAAGTATAACGACATTTTTTCTGGCAGAATTGTCGTCGGTAGTTTTCTGAAGCCCAATACACCGATGTTGACGCAAGAATATACAAGCATTTCATTCTAAGCGGCAAATTTTACGACAAAAATAGCCGGAGGATTTACCGTCGAAGAAGACGTCGACCATTTTAAACTCAATGAATTATAGCAGGCGCAAAAGACACCAAAAACTGTTCCGACGTACAATCCACCTAAAATTCTGCCGGTGAAATACCTATTTTCAAACCCAAGTCCTTCTTGCTACTCATTTGCTTCCACCATTTCTTTTGTATATCTGCTCTACTCTCGTTGCCCTACCTTAGATCGCTGTCGCCGAGGCTTCTAGACTTCCACGAGACATCGCCGATGATCATCGCCTCCTTCATTGGTGAAAGGATACAGGTTTGGCAAAAATCGACCGTGAGTTTCAAAATTTTTGGTTACTTTTCTTAATATAAATTTTCATAGGATGATAAGGACTTTTATTTTAAAGGTTGGAGTAGCTCATCCGGTGTGAAGACCGTTCAACCTAGTTTGCCGAAGTTCACCGCCTCAATCACCGATTTCGTCCATTGTAAGATTTTACTTCTTATAATTTGTTATTAGACATTTACTAGAGGATGTGCCTTGGTGTTTGCTTTTGCTTAAGATATTTTTTATGTTGATAAACAAAGAGCGAAGAAGGGGAGAGAGAGGGAGAGAGATAGGTAGAGAAAGAGGTTAAAAGAAAAAATTCTCATTAGATGAATCCTTTTTTGCCATTGTGTCCGATTAAAAGTCAAAAACTCATTTAAATCTAATAAAGAAAGATCATTTCTAATATTTTCTAATCAAGTCTTTTTTGGTCTACCTCTATCTTTCTAAACATAAGTCAAATCTAATACCTCAACTTTCCTAATCGGCCAGGTCATCAGATGGCCTCCGTTTAATATGACCAAACCATCTAAGGCGGCTCTCTCTAATCTTATCTTCCACTGGAGCTATTCCAACCTTTTCATGTATATGCTCATTTCGTATCCTAAGTGACTCTCTCTAATCTTATCTAACACTGGAGCTATTCCAACCTTTTCACGTACGTATATGCTCATTTTGTATCTTATCTCTAAGGATCAAGCCACTCATCCGTCTAAGCATCCTCATCTCTGCAACACTTAACTTAGTATTATGCTCCCTTTTTAATAGCCAACATTAGGCACCATAAAGCATTGTAGGTCTCACCACCATCTTATAAAATTTTCCCTTAAGTTTGAGGGAGACTTTTCTACCGCACAACAAGCCCAATGCATTCCTCCACTTCAAACATCCAACTTAAATTCTACTGTTAATATACCCATCAACTTCAGCATCACTCTAAATAATATATCATCCAAGATATCTAAAACATGTACTCTTATTAATGACTTGATTGGCCAAAGTCACAATCTCATCACTAGGTCTATTACTACTAAAATTACACTCCATATATTCAGTTTTAGATCTACTCAATAAAAAACCTTTATATTCTAAAGTTGACCTCCATAATTTGAGTTTACCTTCAAGTCCCTTTCACTAGGTCTATATGAAGAGAATATAAGATTAAGAAAGTGAGAGAGGGAATGAGATAGAATAAGGGGGGGAGAGAGAGAGAGGTAGAGAGAAGAGATAGTTAATATATGAATGTCACATAAATTATTATAATCCATTACTTGTCTGCTCTTATATGTAGGTTATATATATTATAAATCAAAAAAGTTGGATGTATAACTGATTGGCGTAAGGATGAAAGACATTAATAAATGAATTCATTAATGGGGTGAACATTTTTATTCAGACAGCGAAACAACTACACAGCTTCATATCATATAGAATGTTTCGATGTCCATGTTCTAAACATAAAAATCTAGTGCACCTAAGACTAGATGATGTACGTAATTATTGATCTATATCACAGAGGATTCTTTCCACGATATTGGTATTGGACTTCTCATAGTGAGTATGAGCCACATTTTGATTCTCAATGGGGTCCTTCTAAGTACTAATGTAGCTGAGGCTAAAAATATCCTACCAATCTTGAGGAATTAGTTCATGATGCAACTGAAATACAATATGAACAATATACATAAGAGTTACCGAATAAGGAGGCATAGAATTTTTATGATTTGTTGCATACTTCCTAACAACCAATATGAAAAGGATGCTCCACTCACTTAGAGTTATTTGTTGCTGTGAAGATGTTAAGCATCAAGGCAAAATATAATGTTGCTCATGAATATTTTAATCAATTCATTGGTCTGCTTAAGGAAACCAATCCAACATATAATATAATTCCTACAGATCTATATTGGACAAAGAAGTTAGTTTCCAAACTTGGTTTGACATACACAAAAAATAGATTATTGTGTCAATGGATGCATGTTATACTTTAAGGAAGATTTCTCAGAGATTGCATGCTGTCATTGTAATGAACCAAGGTTTAAACCAAAATCTGGAAGTAGAAGAAAGTAGAAGAATGTGTCTGTCAGTAGGATATTTTACTTACCAATAATTCCTAGACTATAATGGCTATTTGCATCCATGAGATTTGCTCCACATATGAGATGACATAATGATCACATTCCACAAAAAGGTACTATTACACATCCATCAGAAGCAGAGGCTTGGAGACACTTTGATCGTACACATCCCACATTTACAGCAGAACCAAGAAATGTAAGATTAGGTTTATGCACAGATGGTTTTACTCCATTCAGTCGGTCTGCTTCACCTTACTCATGTTGGCCCGTGATACTCACTCCTTACAATCTTCCTCTAGAGTTGTGTATGATACTCCTATATATTTCTGACACTTATCATTACAGGGCCACATAATTCAAAAGTGAAAATTAATGTATTCTTACAATCATTAATTGATGATTTAAGTTTATTATGAGAAGATGGAGTAAGTACATAGGATATCTCCACCAAATAGAACTTCAGACTGAGAGCAGCATTACTTTAGATAATTGGCGACTTTCTTGCATATGGTATGCTTTCAGGTTAGAACACTTTAGGCAAGTTAGCTTGTCCATATTGTATGAAACATACAAAATCATTCACTTTAAAGTATGGTGGGAAGAACACTTGGTTCAATTGTCATCGCATGTTTTTACATCCACGTCATCATTTCAGGCGAAATAAAGATGTCTTTACTAAAATAAAATGATGATGTTTTAACCTCCTCCAAGATTAAGTAGTGAAGAAATATTTGAAAGAGTGAGGTTTATGCCCACAACAATGGATTCTCCAACATTCTCTTTTACTTAAGCTAACGAACATATTTATTTTATGTTATATTTTTTTCTCACATAATCTTATTTTTGTAGGTTCTACCCATCAAAATAACCGACACAAAATATGGGATATCATACAGAGCAGGTTTGACGCTCCTTATATTTCTTGGAAGAAAGTCCCGAAAGAAGTCCGGGAAATGTGCTTTAGAGAGTTTGAGGTATTTTTATTTAAATGGTTTAATCTTTTTACTTAAGCTAACAAACATATATAATTTCTATTATATATTTTTGAATGCAGAAAGATTTTTGTTGGCTGCCCCAGCACATTGATAAAATTAGAAAGAATTTGAGAAGCGTGGGTTCACTCGGATGCACGACAGGTTCATAGACATTAGAAAGACTGTCGAGCGGCCATTGTGGATTGAGAGACTATATGAGCTGAGTTGAACACTTTTTTGGGGCTGCACAGAGTAAAATAAGAGGAGGGATCCAAATCGACAGAACAGAGCTTCTGATGTTGGGGGCTTGGGTAATTCCCTTCATACTGGTGGCTCCATTCCATATACTGAGCACAGGCGACATTTGGTAATGAATTTTATTTTTTTTTTTTAATTTTTCTTTAATAGAAATATTAATTGAATTCTCTTACATAAAGAGATGCTGGGTAGAGAACTAACTCCTATGGATTTGCATAGTCACACTCATAAGCGATAGGAGGATCAATAATGCATTGATGAGCGAGCAAGAAAAGCCCATGTAAGTATATAGTTTAATAATTTCTATTTTTAGTCTCAATTATATATATATATTCTACTTTCACAGGTGAGTATACCCCTTCAAGAGTCTGCCCGCAGTAGGTGAAGGTTCTTCTGGCGGCTCTATGGAGTATTCTGAGTACTGCATCTAGTCACAAGCCGTTGGAGGAATGCAACATGGCAGGGTTAAGGTCAGGTTCACAAGCTCAAGCATATGAGGGGATGACCTCTACTTGATCCAGCTTCACAGCCAGTTCACATTAGTCCTTACAAAGTCAACAAATAACTGCTCTTCAAGTAGAGCTAGAACAAGTAAGGAAATCACAAGCTGATTGGAAAGTTCAGTTGCAGGCACAGATACAAATGCATATGCAAGAGCAACACAATCAATTGTTAGATGAAATGCACAAAATGAGGGAGCAGTTGAGTGGAAAAGAGGTAGCTCCAGCTGAGGATGAGTCCATGGATTCAGAGTAGTTTAGTTTTTTCAATGTCATATATAATTGTTTAAGTTTTTGAATATTTGGTGTTAATAAATAATGTGTGATATTTTTAATATTGGTTGGTTGATATTAGTGAATAATCTGTGTTAATGAATATTTATAATTTAAGTATTTGTTGAAGTTCTTGAAATATGTGATGTGTTGATCTGTGTTGTGGAACTATTATTTGTATATATTTACAAGTGTGAAAATCTGATTGTTGCTTGGGAAAGGTAATTTTTTTTATTATTGCTACAGGTTTTTGGAGGATTTAGCATAGGTAATTTTCCAGAAACGATGCTACAATGAATTTATGTATTATTTTCGATGTTTTATATCCGTCGGAAACACTGACAGATAAAGCGCCGGTAACAAGTCGTAGATTTAGTTTCGGCGTAAATTACAGCATTTTATCCGCCGGTGTTTCCGGCGATAAATACGCCGCAAATTTCGGCATCTTGAACACAGGAATAATCTGATGATAAACACCATTTTTATCACATTTTTCACAGGTAATGCGTCGGAGAGTGCGTCAGAATGGTTTCAGGCATATTAAATACGTTGGAAAACGTTTTTCGATGTGCGCCAAACTTTCGCATGAAAATTCGATAGAAATGTGCCTGAAACCATAACTTTCTGTCGTATTTTATGTATTACCGGCTTATTTGTTCCACTAGTAATACCGAGTTTTCCTGTAGTGATTAAGAAGCTCTCCCTTCTTTGAGGTGGAAATTAGATTCTTCATCAAGCTAGTGACTTGATGCTCACGATATACTTGGACCGCTTTCTCAACCACTTGCTCTCTTAGAGCCATCAGCCTTATCTAGCTCAATTATAAGAAACACCTATCTTGAGAACTCTCAACTCACCCTACCAAGATTGAACATTGAGCTAGCCTTTCATCCATCTCATTTCACTCTCCTACTCTCCAAAGGAAACAC